>VXAU01000825.1:247505-310336 GCA_013399695.1 Formicarius rufipectus | reverse complement strand
CCCCCATATATATGCATATATAGAGACATATATATGTATATATACACACACACACATACTTCTTTTATATAAATATATACACACACAGAGTGATAAAGTACATATTAAAAAAACCTTCTGCCAGCTTGAATATGCTTTCTATAAGGGCATGATGTCAATTCAATAAAGACATTACCCAACAGGAGGAATGTTAACAGTTGAAATTTCCACAGATCATACCTTTAATTTTTTTTTTTAAGGATCACCTCTAGGCATACTTTAGGTGTTTTATTCCCTGAATCTGCTGCTGCAGTAAGGTAGAAAGTTGAAGGGATAAGATTAGCACATGCTTCTTCCCCCTGGCTTGCAAACATTGTACCATTTGGTTCCTGACCTCTTAAATGAAAGCTGGAAACTCTCCCATAAAACCCTAGGGATTCAACTTCTCAGAAAAGTTTCTTTTTTTTGAGAAGATAGAAGGGCTAAGTATTATAGTGCAGCTAAAAACATCATAAAAGGTCTGAATAGAAAAGCCTACTGGCCTATGATATTATTTTATGACAAATAGTATATTACAAGCCTCATACATTTTGACATCTTTGACTTATATTATAGGTGCATCTTATTGTCCTGATTAGAGAGCTCCTTTTCATCAGGGTTGCAAGTTGTGAACTATATATGCTGCTGGGTTTGCAGTACTGCAGCTTCTTTGCTAACAGCACTGGTCTATGGCCCTGCTGGCCCATAAACCCACTTCTGAAAATTCATTCGCTCTCTACAGTCAGATACAGACAACCTGAAGAGGAATGCAGAACTGTAGCAGCACAGACTAGTGGAGCACATGCACTGCCCCCCTGGCAAGGGAGGGGTTTGTGTTATGCTAACATACACATGAGACAAGATCATTGCACGATGTCACTAATCTGACTTCTCTGAGAATAACTGTGAGTGTGGTGTTTGTAGCTAAGATAAAATATAGTAATTCTGATGTGGTGAAGCCATTTCAATAGCATAAATTGTCCTTAGCAAGCTCTGGAGTAGTATGACTACAAGTGGGCTAATATCCTTCTAGCTAGAGGAGAATGGGCATTTCACTCAGGGGGAACATCTGGCTTTTGTTTTAAATGAAATCTACAACAGATTGATAACAATTTCTATCTGTTCTTCCTGTTTCCTTTGAAACATTTCACCTCCCCACAATTACTAAATTACTGAATCACAGTCTACCCATCATGACACAGATCTCCTCTCAAAGAATTTTTCACAGAAATTATTCCTTACTTTGCATAGGACAAGATACACTTCATTCTCTCAGGAGCAGGTCTTAAATCCACTAAAGGAAACAGTTTCACAAGCGTTACCATATTCTTCACAGCTGACAGTAATTTCAGAAGAATGCCTCCAGCTCTTTAACTGTTTCATTTATAGCAACAGCAAATGCCAATAAAAGTAATATGAATGACAGAACATTTTTTTCAAAGCACTTAAGAGTGCAGCAAAAAACAGAGCTCACAGGAGTGCTTCACTGTAATTTTTAGTCCCATAAAATTATGTTGTAGCTTCTGTGTTATACGAGGCCACTGCATTGCTTGAAACTAGGTCCCACCTGCACTGTCAATTCAGCCAATAAATTAGCCAGGCCCTTGCCCACACTTTTTAAAATATTGTCTTTGCTCTGCAGTGCTAAGCTTGAGAGATGCACTGAACTAATCAAGAAATCAACAAGAACACCAAATAGATCAGCCTTTTGGAATTAATAGTTTATCATGTAATCACTTTTTAAAAATATATTTGCATTTTTCTTTTATGTATTGCAACCTAGTTATCTATGTGTTGTTCCATAAGAACCCTAACGGAGCATCAGGTTAAAGCTGTTTCCTTTAAATTAGAATTTAAAATTTTTAAGGCCTTGAAGCTATGTTTTGTTTCTTTTGTTATGTAACTAAGTTGGAAACTTTTTATAGAAAAAAGTAAGAAATTATAATAACCATCCAACAACATGGAACATATCAGCAGCACCAAGTAGAACACAGACAGCAGCAACGACTTACAGACATTATTTCCATTTCAAAAGTTTCTTCTGTTGTAGAAGGTATTTCATACTGAATGTTTTTTTCAGGAATTTCATAAAAAGGAGTACCAACTAGAAGAGACAAGCAGCAGCAGCTAATAGAAGACCGATACCTGTGATCACGATCAACAATTTCTGGAATAGTGATTTAAGTCTGGATGATTCAAGCAGGCTACTTAGGAGTAAAAGTGTATTTTCATCCTTATCCCAGAGAATCATTTAAGATACAGAATGTAAAAAAAATTTACTCTTTATAAGATAGGTTTTTTTGTCTGAGTGTACTTCAGTGAGAAAGGCACAGATCCAAGATTTATGTATTTCCTTAAGGTCTTCAGGGAACTACATGTATTCCAGATATAACCAATCCAGCAGCCTGAACTGTTACTGTTCTTTGCTATGTGGTGACTTCTAATCTCTCTGTCTCAGGCATTCATTGCTTTCAGAGGAATATTTATGTGTTTATCAATGAAACCTATGAGAGGTATGGTCTAGATGCCAGTTTTCAAAATACAGCTCTTGCTGTTTAATAGGAAAGGTAATGCTTTTTCTCACTTTGCGATGCAAGCCAAATTGTTTTAAAGAGAGCTCTAAAACTAAGCTCATAAAAGCAGCCCTTGCAGACAATAAAGCCCACATGATGAATGTTTATTCCCAGTGTTACTAATGATGAAGGTTCTTAGCTTGAATAAGTGTGTTTGGTACCACTAAAACGTCATCAGCTTAGAAGACAGGCTTTTAGCTGTAAGAACATAAGGTTCTGAAGACCTTCACTTGTTAGTTACTGCTTGTGCACAAGGTTAAATCCTATTATAGACAGTCATTCTCTGTTCTGAGTTAATTAAATTAATAGTTAACATCAACACTCAAAATAAAGCTTACATGCAGCTGTGGAAAGCAGTTAACAGAGTGAAGAGGGCAAAATGGGCTCATGGTGTTGGAAAAATCACTAGGAGAATGTGAAGTTCATATCCAGTGGCTGGCTTTTCAGAAATAATAGGATTTGTGAAATCTTTTTNAAAAAAAAAAAAAAAAAAGAGAAAAAAAAAAAGTTGTACAAGTCTCTTTAAATTTAGAGGAATCCCAGAAAGCTTATCCAATAAGGATTTTATAGCTGATTTCAGCAATTGTGTAAATCTTCATTGCTACCTCTTTAAAACAGGAAGTACTTCCAGAATCTGAAGTTTGGTTCACCAAATTTGAAGTACTTGTAAACTGAAGGACAAAATAAAGCACAAGGAAAAATAGCAATAAGAGAAAATTGCACTGTATAATCTCACCGTGCTGCATTACAAATAAAAGTCCTGAGTCATCATTTTGTTAATCACTGCGGTAACATCATGCTAAATGAATTGGCTTTGGAAATCATCTGGGGAAGAAACAACAGAATTCGTAGCACTTTATATAAGTAATGATGAGGAGAGGTTTTGTATAAAAGCAAAAAAGTACTCTCAGCAAAGAAGGTCTGCTATTGCCAGGAGATGACAGAGGATATGGACATCATATTTCTTTATATTTAAGGATTTGAGTTTAGTGGCATTTAGTCATATGCTATAAAGTTGACCTATTTTGAATAATACTGGAGACCATAATCTGGATGCCAACTTTTCAGCAGATATAAATCAGTATAACACTAAACTTTAGTAGATTAACATGGGTCCTTACTCATAATGGCTCTTTCCAGCACATAGAAATCTGTTTCTACAGGCAGTAATGTAATCCCAATCATAAGAATGGAGGTGTTCTACTTTTTCATTATTACCATAAAGGAGAATCAGCCTCATTGTCATTTTTATAAATATTTTAGGGTTTTAGTTTTATCTTTCATGGACAGCAACAATGCTTGAATTCTAGTCTTGTTGCATTTTGACGCTGGAGAGCTATCATCTTTGTCAGTTCATATACATGGGAAGAACAAATTTAGCTTCATTTACTATCCAGGGCAGGAAGGAGGGGAATGTTAAACCAAAAAAGTTTGTACATGGCTTTTACATCTGGAGAGACAAATTACAAGATGGCGTTTACAGCTTGTCAAGGTAAAATCTGCAATTTCCTTGGAAACAAATTTTCATGCCATTGAAGACTTGGGAGCTATTGCATATCATACTGAATACTGGATTTGGAGTCAAATGTGATTTCTTTGATATGACATGAAAAATCCAAATGGAACAGAAAATTAGATAATGAAAAGGAAAGCTGACATCTTTGAGAACTCTGAATTACGTGTAGCTTCATAAAATTGCAATTTATTTTTTCTAAAGTTATATGCCACATTCTGTTCCTTGAATTCAGTAATTGATAGACAAGAAATATGGATTAGAGGATAGAAACACATACCTATTTATACCTATATTCAGTCCCTACAAGAATTTCTTTCATGACTTGAGCAAATCACCTAACTTCTCATGAAAAAAATTTTTAATCCTTTTAACGGAAAATTCCATTTGGAGGAGGTTGAATGGTTTACATTTTGCAGCACCATATAAATATCTTGTGCTGTCAATGCTGAAAGCTTTTTGATGACAATAAGCAAAAGTAAAATCTACATTGTCTAAACAATTAGAATGAAAACTCTATCATTTATTCAATGCAAATTTTCCCGGAAATTAATAGAACATCTCTGAATTCTACTTTCACTCCAGAGGACTTTAAACACTTTTTAAAAATCTTGTAAAGGTACTGCATATCATCTTGATGTAGAATGCTTTCACTGCTTTCCACTGAAGCCATTCCATCTAACATGGAATACTTACCTATGCATTGAAAAAGAGATAATAACTCTACTAATGACCAGAAACAGCAGATTTTTATATCTTAGATACTTAGAGTAGGACTGTGTCAGTTTTCATCTGGTGTCCACCCAAACCTCCAGGTCCCTCCTTTCACAGAGGGACAGGAAAAGGAGGAAAAGTGAGGAAAAAAACTAAAAAAAACCAAAAAAACCCCAAAACAACCCAAACAAACTAGTTGAGAGATAATGGTTAAACAAACTCAGAGTAGCTAAATACTTAAATTTATTACTAACAATATAAGAACCAAAACTAAAAGTAATAAAACTAAAAGGCAATAAATAAAACAGTCTTAAGAACACCCCTCTCCTCCCACTCCTCCTTCTTTCCAGCAGTTCGAGGGAGCAGGGAATGGGAGTTTCGCAGGCAGTTGTTGTTGTTGCTGCCATTGCTCTTGTCCTGTGGGTCACTCCATGGGGCGCAGTCAGGTCTCTGCACCCCAATGGTCTCCGTGGGCTGCAGGGGAACAACCTGCTCCACCACGGTCTTCACCACTGGCTGCAGGGGGGCTGCAGCTCTTAATCCTTCCCCTGCTCCCATGGGGTCCCTCCCACCGGAGACAGTCCTTGATAGGTTTCTCCAACGTGAGTCCACCCCTCGGACAACACTTCTACTGGTGGGAAAAACCTGCTTCCAGCATGGGTCTCCTTCTCCACCAGTCATGACAGCAAGTCTCTTCCAGGATCTTGCTCCATCCTGGGCCTCCCATGGGGCAACAGCTCCTTCAGTCATCCACCTGCTTCTCCATGGGTTGCAGGAGGTCTCTGTACCCTGTTGGATCTCCATGGGCTGCAGGGAGTGGGGAGGAAATAGCTTTCAGTCCTTTGCCCCTCCGCCCCGCTCCAGCATGGGGTCCCTCCTTTGCCTCCTCCTACTCCAACCTTGGTCTCTCTCACTCTGCGTTATCTCATGGCTGGAATTTCAACTGCGCAACACTCTTGAATTCTTAAATATGTTATCACAGAGGTGTGACTGTGATTCTTAATTGGCTCAACTTTGGCCATCAGCAGGAAGTCCGTCCTGGACCTGGCTGTTATTGGCTCCACAGGACAGTAGAAGTGTCTAGCAGCTTCTAACAGAAACCATCCTGGAAGCCCCCCTTCTACTGAAATTCAGCTACAGAAACCGATGATAAGGACAGAAGTCAACAGGAAAAAATTAAAATTATCTCATTGCATTCTCCCTTACTAGAGGAAGGGAGTACTCCCCAGACTACTGTGATTAGGAACTTGACTACTGAGATGGAGCTAAGGTAAAGGAGAAAATTCATTTTAGGAGAACTCTATAACAAGAAGTGTACAAAGGGTCAAGATATCTTACTTAGAAAGGATCAAGGCATCTTCCTTAGTAATGGAATGATATCCTGTAAATTTAGTGCTTTCTTTCCATGGTTTTCCTCAAAGAATTTTTTTGTATTGTGTTGAATGAAACATGCTTCTCAATATAAATTAAATAATTTTAGTGCTTTTATGAAAAAGAGGGTTGTTTTCAGTCTGTGCAATTGCGTAGTTTTCTTATTCAGTCCTCCCTCAGAAGAAAAGACTTCTTCACCCAGAGGGTGCTTGGGCACTGGAAGAGGCTCCCCAGGGAAGTGGTCACAGCACCAAGCCTGACAGAGTTCAAGAAGCGTTTGGGTGATACTCTCATGCATATAGTGTGACTCTTGGGAATGACCTGTGCAGGGGTAAGGATCAATGACCCTTGTGGGTCCCTTCCAACTCAGGATATCCTATGATTCTCCCTCCTGCTTCCATCAACCTAATTCATTTTACAAACAATTTTTGACATTGCACTATTTCAGTCATGTCCACCAAAAAGCCCTGTGCACTTTCTGCTTAAACCTTATTAGCTGTTGTTACGGAGAAAGGTGAAGACAGAAACAAGGTTGTGATCGAAGTAGTTCTTGTTCACAAAAAGCCTACCAGGCAGAAAACAAAAGCTTAGAGGGAGAAATCTACTTTTAAAACATATTTAATTACTACCAGGTAGATGAAGAGCATGCTAATGCAGTACTAATTTGGAAGTACAGATTGCCAAGAAATGAAAAATCAAAATGGAATGTAATTGAAACAGCACTAAGGGAAATTTAATATGTGCTGATTAGACCTTCTCTGTGGATGGGTAAAATAACCTGTTTCATTGCAACCACAGCCTTTTATAACAGTCGTACAAGTCATGTTGTTTATATCTAATAGAGATTACTAAATAATGGATCAGAGTTTGTATCATATCTCATTTTGCTGAGGAATACACTCAGTGCTAGTAGGTCGATGTGCAGCTGCAGTGGGAGCTGCAGGTTGAGCTCTGGGTGGGGGGAGCCCGAGGAAAGAGCCCCTGACCTGCCGATCCTTTGCATAAGAAAGGTCACAGGGACTTGTGGCCCAGCCAGGGAATCGGACACTCAGAGACACAGCAGGAGCCCATGATCCCAGGCTTTCCCGTGCTTAGTCTGTGAAGGTATAAAAGCCCAGGGTTTCCTTTGTTCGAGGTCCCTCCTCGAAGGCACCATTCTAGCTGTTGGTCTGCTATTTTAGTTACTGCACAAAGATTAAATTAATTTAAGGGTCGAGATGTCTGAGACTCTGCTGTAGGAAACCTGGGATCGAGCCGATAAGGAAACTTTGTCTGACTGTGAGTGTGGGGTGTGCAGGGAGTCAAGCAGAGCACCCCTCGGGCCCCTGCAACCTCTTGCTGTGAACAAAGTCCCAGCTCAGGTGGTGGGAGTGTGACTGCCAGAATGCCTCCTGGATGATCAGACAGGAAAGTTTCCTTTGTGCTTTCCTGGTTACCAGTAGGAGACACTTCTTACTCTCCTGTTCTTTTCCGTGCTAATTACCAAAGGGATTTGTGTATATTTTCTAGAGGTTACATAGTAACATGCACATGCGACAAAAAGAAGTGCATTCCCCCCTGACATATTAATATTTGTCAATATTGTGAAGTTGTGTTTATCCCTTTCCCACAGAAGCATGTTGCTTTTCTTAACCATTTTCCTGTATGTAGCTTTCCAAGGCTTTTATGCAGACTTGAGGTCTTTTGAACAATTTTTTATGAGCTCTTTTTCCCTTCTACACCCTTAAAACCAGTATTCCTGTCGTGATCATCACTCATGTTCCTATTCAGTTTATTTGCACTGATTGATTTACCTGTCTTATACAAAGTGTACGTACAATAAATTTGTGCAGTTTATTACTTCACTGAGATCAGAACAAGGTAAGCAACCATTTTGGATGGAAACAGTTTTGAATTAATTCTCAAAAATGTATATGCTTTAAAACAAACTGGAAAGGATCCAAAAGCAAAAATTAAAATTTTTTGATTTTTGCAAGAAATAGACCATAATAGGATATAAGCGGAAAAGGGTAGTTTTTGTATCTTCTGTTAGATGATAGGGACCTGTAGTGTTGGCAATTCAGGCATGTCTTAGGCAAGTTTAGTATAACCTCATCTACAAAAACAAGAGTGTATATGGATTATTCAGTGCATTAGGCTTTATCTTTAGGCAAGTACAGAATTGTCAGGTGATAGACCAATTTCTGTATCAGCCTCAAAACAACAGCAACAATATGTGGATTATTTTAGACTGTGAAAGCACAGTCTGGGTAACAGGCTTAATTAAAAAGACTCTAGAGAACATACACTAGTAGATCAGAATTTCTGAGACACTGGACAAGGTATGGGGTGCCTAAATCCCACATCTGAATAGGGAGATTCTTGTATGATCTTTGCGCATGTTTTGAGCACTTGTAGCAGACTCCCAACCAACCAATTCTCAACTTATGTGCTAGACACTTGAAATATTGCATGCCCAATGCAAGACATGGAGAGAAGTAATACTTTCTCCTTCAATACAACATTAGTCACAAATATTAAGAGCCCATCCCAAATCTAGAAAGTATCTACCAAAACAGAAAGAAACCAGATATTCTAACTGCTGAATGGGGCAAACACATGTCGAGTTTGGACCTGAGAATTCCAAGGGCTGGCAGTGAGCACAACAGACTCACAGCATCAGCTTCTCCAAGGTTGCCAGCTCAAGCAGATTATGTCAATACATGGAACATGGCAGTCAGTGCCTATCCAAACATACTTGTGCAAGAAGACTAGAAATCAGGAAGTCACTGAGAATCTTTCCTGCAATGACTGTACTCCATTAAAATCCTATGGGGTAGGTAAGCATCACTCTGTCACACAGCTGTCAGATTCATGTCAGGCACTCTGGTCTGAAAATATCCACCCCAGACTCAACAAACAGTAAGTCTCCTTTAGGGGCATGTGATCACCATGTGGAGCCTATGGAAGGACAGAAAAAAGGTCAATATACCATTAATTCAGCCAAGACCACTTGCACACAAGACCTGACAACAGGTCATAGCCCTGTTTTATTAGAAAAGGCAAATTTATCTTATTATTTTCAAGATTAACTCTAGAAGTGTGCCAGGGTGCAATACAGAAGTACAACCTACAAACAAATTAGAAGCCAAACTCCCAATCAACAAACCACCAAAAATACAAATAAGTAGAATGAAAACAAGGAAGTTCTAATGAATATAAAAGCAGGAGAAAATCAACAGATAGTAAAAATAAAAATGAGAGGTAAAATTCTAAATAGTATCAACTTAGAGAAATTTAATTGTTCTTTAAATAAAACAGAACAAGCAGTAAGTATTTGCTGCAAATGTTCCTGACAGTGAAGTCATTAGCTTAATGTTTGGAATTATTTTATTGGAGTACTAATCTATCTTTTTACATATGCTTCTCCTTCCTCATATACAGGAAGAATATATTCTTTGGTTCAGTTTCCAACTAACTCAGTTCAATAACAGCTTCATTCAAAGCTGGAAAATCAAATAAGAGCAGGAAAGGCATTTTTTCTCTGTTTCAGTCTGGGCTGATAATAAGGTATATGGTAGTGACATCCCAGAGACTTTTAAAACCTTGGAGGAACTCAGTGATATTTACCTTAAATTGTTTGAATCAATTTTTTGGTGCGTGTGAGTGTGTGGTCAAAATATAATTTGTCATGGCATTGGGAACCTATTCCTATCAGATGTTATACTCCTTGTGATTTTTCACTGGATGAATCAATGGTTTTCTGAAGTTCTTCAGGGCCTCTGAAACTCATCTTCACCCAGTAACTGAGGATTTATGGGTCTGATTTCACACTTAGACAGCAAAGCTTTGCTGTATCTCTGATGTAAAAAGCAGCAGCAGGGATTTCCTGGCCAAAAAGTTCTGCCAGATCCTCTCTTTGTTGGCTTCCAACCAGCACTGGGAGGCTGTTGACTGCTGTTTTATCAAGTAACTATTCACTGATATCACCTCAAGTCCACGGTACCTTCTTCCATATCATCTCTTATAGGATGACGAAGTGAAAAAGAAAAGCAGTAGTTCCTTCAGGTTTAGCAAAGAAATATGTTCAGGACCATCACAGCAGCTACTAGGAATTCCTCCTTCATCTGAAAGACTAAAGTAGCAGGAGAATGGGTAGTATTATTATTGTGAAGTATTTTAAAGTAGCAAAAAACGAAAAAAAAAATCCCATAATTTCTGAGGTCAATAAAGTCAGAAAGGTTAACAGGAATTCTTACATCTTCAATCCCAAGAACAAAAGGAAAGAGAGGATCATGACTGATTTTATGTGTAAAAAGTCCTTCGTGACAAATTATAAATACTTTTTACCACTTCACATGGAAAAGCTGTTCATAGAATCACAGAACCTTTTTCTAATATCTAACCTAAATCTTCCCTGACAGAACTTCAGGTCATTCCCTGAATGGTTCCCCAGGTCCTGTCACTGGTGACCACAGAGAAGAGATCAGTGTCTGCCTCTCCTCTTCCCTTCACAAGGAAGTTATAATTGCAATGAGATCTCCCCTCAGTCTCCTCTCCTCTAGGCTGAACAGACCAAGTGACCTCAGCCACTCCTCATACTGCTTCTCCTCAAGGCCCTGCACTACCTTTGTTGCCCTCCTTCGGACCTTAATGACTTTTTTATATTGTGGTGCCCAAAACTGCACACAATATTCAAGTTGAGGCTGTTGATAATAATGATGATATGGGAATGAGAGCTTCTCCATGCAGTACAGTGCTGTTACTCCTCTGGAGCTATGACAGCATTGTGGATACCAAAGTGTGTATTCTCAGGCTGTACTCACCTTTCTCCATACAGGGATGAGTGTGACTTTGTGCTCGTGTGAGCAGGATGTGGCAAAATATTTCTAAACCAGACACAGCACAGATGAGAAAAGAAACTATGTCTCATCCTCACTGACCAACTTCATAATTCTGCTTTGTAGGATGACCAGATTGTTAAAGAAACTTTCCTGGCTAGTCATCCAGGAGCCACTCTGGCAGTCACCTTTTTTCCCACGGAGCTAGGACTGAGGTCCCTTCACAGAAGGCAGTTCCAGTGACCCAACAGGTGCCCTGCTTGACTCCCAACATACCTCACATTCACACAGTCAGACCAGACCAGATCCTTACTGGATTGATCCCAGGTTTCCCATAGCAGAGTCTCAGATATCAGGATCTTTAAAATAATGTGCAAGAGCAGAATAAAGGATCGAGCTGGTTCCTTCAAGGAGGGACCTTGGACAAAGGAATCCTTGAGTTTTTATATCCTTACAGTCAAAGTGCAGGAAAATCTGGGGTCTTCCAGCTGAGTCCTTGGTTCCTGCTGTGTCACTGAGCGTTCACCTTGTTGGCACCACAGGTCCCCGTGCCAGGTAGACACCAAGGCCTTTTGCCTCAGGCTCCTACCACTCAGAACTCAACCTGCAGCTCCCCCTGCAGCTGCTCACTGAGCTACCGGCGCTGAATGTATTTCTCAAAAAAAATTCTCCATACACTTTCCCAGTATCTACTCAGTCTGTGTGCCTGTGTGGAATCACAGATATAAAATGCCTGCTATCACAAATAGAAAAATGCTTGATTTTTTTCATTCTGAGACTGTTTGTTCCAAAGGTTTGCAATGCATTGGACCTTCAATGGCCAGTGCTTTGTCAGCACTTTTTGTATGTCTGCAGCACGACTCCTCTTGATGAGTATTTCTTTTTATAGAGCTATTTTACGGCACTTTCTGATATTTTTAATAGTAATAAGGTGCCTAGATACCAGTTGTCTAAAAATACCTAACATGGTCTGATAGACTGAATAGGCACAAAGAGTGAAGTCATGAAGGAAGAACTGAAAAACAGAGTAAATTATTTGAAAAGTGCAAAAGCAAATCAAGTATTCTAGAAACTGCAGTTTGATATAAATCTTGAGGAAAAAATTCCAGGAAGTACATGGAAAAATGAAGAAAATCTCAATAAAAGAACAAAATTATGTTAAATAATGATGAGCTCAGAATGCAAGTAGAGAGATGTGGGAAAGTGTAAAAAATGAAGCATTTGGATATACATTATAAATGCAGTATGGAGACACTAAAAACATAACAACTATAGTTTTTGTAGTTCTGTCTTCTTTAGCAATGTTTAACTCTACTGAAATATAGGACAAAACTGGTTGTTTTCTGGAATTTTTGCATTCCTGCATTTGACATGCTGATGCTTATGGTTATTATATCCTTCAAAGGCTGAATATTGTGCTCTTTTTGATTAATAATACAGTAACACCAAGAAACAGGGAAAAAATTGTGCATACTATTTAGATTATTTTCAATCTTCTTTAAAGACAAGCCATTAGTAGATCAACTGGAATTTTTCATAAAATCTATCGTACCTCAGTGTGCTTTATAATAAATATGTTTTCACCAAAACATAAAATATACAGTTCATATATACATACAGACCATCTTCTGATCCGTATTCAAAACTTTTTTGCTGGATTCCATAGCTTGATCATAACATGTGCCATATGTTGTCCACACTTTTGGCAGATTGAAGTCTTTTAAAATGCTCAGGAGCTTGCCAGTTGCCTGCCTGTGATCTCTACAGCTGGTAGAACACTCCTTCAGTCAACAGCTGACAGTTCTTATTTCTTATCGTATAGGTTGGCAGAGCCATCTCTATTAGCAGGCAAATCTCTACATGTTGCTTTGCCCATTTGTTAGTTTTGCATATTAATCTTTGACCATATTAATAACCTTTCTTCTTAACTCTGTAGAGTTAAGAAGACCTCTGAAGGTCTTTTTTTCATTGTATAGACCCTACTTGCAAACCCCAGAAAAAAAGTCCAGTCTCACTCCACTCTTTTCCCCTGGGTTGCGCAAAGTCAAACCCTGGTGTGTAAAGGACATGAGCCACCATTTGACAGTTTAGCTGAGGGGAAAGAGGAAGATAAATATATGATCTTGTCTCCTACTCGGGGTTGTTCAAGGATACCAAGAAAAGAAAACAAGCAGTTCCTTGATGGAAGAATATGTTGTGCAGAAGCACTGAAAATCCAGGTCATTTGATGATGATAAGAAGCCTTTGGAACATTTTGCAGCAGTCAGATAGAATTCCAATTTTGTAACATTTACCAGAAATCTTTTTCTTTCTTAAAATTGTTGCAGATAAGAGGAAGGAGACCTAAGAATGTGATCAAATGGAAAAAAAATATGCTTGTAGAAGATAAATAGGGAAGTGTAATTGCATCCATTTACATGAAGATGCTTACAGGATGACTTTAAATACCTGTATATAATGAACTTATTAAGGGTCTTGAAAGTTTATAAAGCATTCAGGGACAGATTGTAAGGAATGTTTCTCTAAATCAGGTTGCATTTGGAAGCTAAAATGGTGTCTTGGTTTAAAGACAAATATTGGAGTGGGAACTCCAATAAAATGAACTCACTCCCTTTTACTAAGACCTCTCCTTCTTCCCCCGCTCCACCCCCCCAATACAGAGAAACAAAAAGCGAGAGGTATATGTGGAAAAATTGCCACTTACTGACAAGGAAATAACATAACTACAAAGATACAAAGGAAACGGTTTACGCACAAAGAGGAGAATCCACCACCCATGCAGCCTCCCAGGGGCAAAAGGGAAAAACAGAGAAGGGCTTTCCCTGCCAACCACCTCTTTCTGCCCAGACAAACAAAAAAACCCACAATGGGTAAACAGGGACAACGCAAAAATCCAGGAAAACTGTGTTGCTCACAAGGAGTTCTACTATTAAACTGCCCATTCTGCATCACCCAGGCAGGCTCAGATCCTGACCATAGCAGTGATGTTAGTGCAGAGGATCTTTAATCTCTGCCACTTGCTGCCTACTTAACTACGACACATGAGAAGCTCCACTCTGCTGGCAGTTCTTTGAGGTGAGACTTTGTTCACACTACAGCTAGAGTTCTTCTAAGAAGAGTGAAAATCCGAACTGGAATTTACCATCCACAAGGCAGCAAATGTTTCAGAATCCCTCATAGAAAATCTGTTTGGGAATGTAAAGGTTTCTCCTAGTGAGACACGGGTGTCCTACTGAACTTTCATGATTGCTTGCATGGACTAAAGCTAGAGGGCTATATCAGCTCTCAGAAAAAATCTGAATCAACTTATCAAGACTCCTGGAGATAAAAGGCCTCCTACTTATCTCTCAAATACCTGATTGTGCTTTGTTGTTTTATAGCTTTAAATTTTCCCCTCTTTAATGATGAGCTAATTATCATTCCACCAACTCTGACAAAGCCACCATTTTTCAAAGTAACATTCCATACAAGATGTGGAGGAAAAGAGAAAATATTTAGACAAGACTATTAATAAGATGAACTTGCACATGAATTTTGAGAGCATGATTCTTACTCATTTTGAGTTCTAGTTTAATTTAGCACTGTTATACTTCAACAGAAGTTTAATGCATCTTAATCAGACCATAAAAATGCACAATTATTTTTTAGATGCCATGTAAAGGATACTGGTGAATTAACTATAATTTGTGTAAGTATAAATAAATATATGGATGTACACATCTACACATACATGCACAATAGGAGGTATTTAAAAGCCCTGGAAATATGGCAGTTGAGGACGTGGCTTAGTGGTTGACTCGGCAGTATTAAATTTATAGTCCGACTTGATGACCTTAAAGATATTTTCCAACTTAAATGATTCTATGATTACACGATTAATAGAGATACAGATGACACCACACTAGGGACATCAGCTAGTAGGCTCATGTGCAAAACTGCCATTCAGAGGGACCCAGACAGGTTGCAGGAATGGACCAATAGGACTCTTACAAAATTCACTGAAGACAAAGGGAAAGTCCTATACCTGTGAAGAAACAACCCCCTGTAGCAACAAAGCCTAGGGAGCAGCTCCTGACAGGCTGGAGCAGCTTTGTGGAAGAGGCTGTGGAGATGCTGGTGGGCAGTACCCTAGCAGCATAGAGGGCAACCAGCCTCCTGTTCTGCATTAGCATGGACACAGTGGCTTGGTCAAAGGAAGGGATTATCTCCCTCTACAGGGCACTTGGATCACATTCAGAACATTGCCCCAGCTTTGGGACCCTCCTAGAGGAGAATAAACAAACTGGTAGGGACTGGATCACTAAGCCTCTAAGCAGAGACTGCATGACCTGGGCTTGTTCAGCCTGGAGAAGTTTTTACTATGTTGGACCTAAAAGCAGCCCCCTAGGACCTTCAGGGAGGTCATTGAGAAAATGGAACCAGGGTCTTCATGGTGGTGCATGGAGAAGAAACAATGAATATAAACTGAAATGAGAGGTTCAGTGAGTGTGAAGAGGAACGTTTTCCCCATGAGAAAAGTCTGTCAAGTCATCCAGACAGATTAGGCAGGTTCCATTCCTGGCACGTTTCAAGACCAGACTGGGTAAAGCCCTGAGCAACCTGGATTGATCTCACAGCTAGTGCTGCTTCCTTAGTAGAAGGCTGAACTAGAAACCTTCACAAGGCACTTCCCACCTGAGCTATATACTATATATTTAAGCTATATATTTGTACCTATATTGATGCTGAATATGGTAGAGAAACTAATAGACTAGACTAGGTGGGTCGTACTAGTAGAATATGACAAATTATATATAGAATTTAATTGCAAGTACAGTGCTGGAAATGTGCCTAAGCCAACTGCTTTCCCTAAATCACAGTTTCTACAGGTACTTGAGTTTGAAAGTAATTTTATGTATTCATATCATTTATTGAAATCAATAGGACTTCTCAAAAAGTGAAACTAGACACTTGAGGGCATATTGCTAGACTGCAATACTTCAGTGTGCTCAATTCCACAGAAACAGTTTTTAACAATAAGAACAGCAGGATGGAGTACAATGTTTGCATACTAAAAAAAAATTGAGGAAAAAATACTAATAAGCACAACAAGGAGTGCTCACTTCATCAAATGGAGAGATTTGAAGTATATAGAAACAGAGTTTTTGTACTCTGACTGGAATGTTTATAAAGATGCGCAAAAGAAAAAAACAAAAGGGGGTCTTCTGGGTCACTGAATCTTCAGTGGTAGATAACTATCTTATAATATTTTTCATAAACTGATAAAAAACATCTTAAGAATAATGTATTTGAAATTTTACATGTGGTATTTTAAAGTGTCTCTGATAGAAAATCAAAACTAATTTGCTTTGGCTGCATAGGCAAAAGATAATTCCAATTTTCTTCCAAGAACAATGTCAATATATAGCCAGGCAATACTTAGTAGGAAATGGCATAAGTTTTTAAATATCCATTCAGATATAAAAAGAATAAATTATGCATTCTCAGATCTTATATTTCAGCAGTTCACTTAAACATTATGAACTGGTCTAATAAATATAAAAAATATTTCAATAGGGAAAAAAATCCCCTCAGAGTAATTTTACAAGACAGAATACTGTTCTGTTCACCTTTGTATTTTACTTTTCATTACTTTTCTATGATCTAGTTTATATTCCTTACTGCTTATGCCCAGTGGCTGAGATACTAGCCAGAAGATGGTTGCAAAAAGTATATAAATGTGTATAAAATCAATTGCAAAGAAGGTACTTTAAAACAACAAAAAGCAGAATATACAGTATAGCCAGATTTAGGGGGAAAGACCCACTTTGTCAAATATATTTATATAACTATGGATTCAATCTTATGACAACAGGACAAAGTCAAAAGTGCTGCATTATCTAATGAGGATTTCTGAGAACTGACAAGAGCAAGAGCTAGAGAGATTATGCTTTTGCTTTATAAAAAGCAAAAGGTTTCTTATACATCATATAGATTTTTGTAATGAAAATAAAGAGAATATTTATTCAGCATTGTAAAAAAGGCATTACATTCTAGCTTGTACAAATCTCATTGATTTAAAAAAAAAAATCTAATTTACACATTGTTAAAGGCAAGCAGAACTTCCTAGAAGGATAAACGATATTAGATGATGCCTTATGAAGGCACTGACCTCTTTGCTAAGAAATCTCTAATGATATTAAAGGAAATACTAAACCCATAGCTAGTCAGAAATCAGTCTTGTAATTCTTGTCCTACTCTGTTTTCTCTGTGGTTTAGCGTACACATTTAACCTTGAAAATATGAGTATAGGGATCACTTGTAGAAGTTACCATCTTTTTTAGACTTCTTCCTGCAAGCTTTTAGCTATAGCTTGGCATGCGTCTCTCTTCCAAAAGGGATGATGCAATCTACTTATTGAAACAAGAATTTCATCAAATTAAAGGTAGATTTGGAACGTCAGTGAGACTTCTGTGTGTTATCCCTTAAACTGTATTAAACAGCACAAACTTTAAGGATTCCTATGCTTGTTTTTTTGCATGTTGACTTGTCCATTGGTATATTATACTTGGGTTCTGTTCCACAAACACACTTCATTTGTTTAACTAATCTTGAACTGAGGAGCAGATCCTGTGTAGATAGTGTTTCTTCTACCTCAAAAATCTTTGAAAAATCTGAACAATTTTAAAAGAAAATTTAAACTAATCTCTTTGCTTTTGTTTTTGAAGCAAACAAGAGGTCTGTCAGAGACCACATATAAAAGCAGAAATGAAAAGGCAAGATCCAGCAAAGCCAGTAATTTAATGGTTGAAGAAGAAATACCAAGGACAGAAAGAATCAATCCCCTAACTAGGATGGCAAGTGTGAGTTGTCTGTCTTGGTGTAATCAGTAACTTAATTTCCTGTGACAGGAGTGAAATCTGCACTCCAAGATTACAAAGGAGGAAGAACGTCCCCTGCACTTTAAGTAAGGCACAGGGCAGGAGCCCAGAGCAGCTCTAGCTGAGGTACTAATTAATTCATAACACCAAGAAATTCAGTTCTATGCTAAGAGTCTGTCAAAGCTGACACAAATGAGTATCCTGAAAAAATATTTTTGCATAGTTTTGCATAAGCATGTGCTTTCTGCTGGACCATGCTAGTTAAACACTTTTTTTTCTGCCATGTTACAGCACCAATCATGGTGCTGAGAAAACAAACATCCGCGAGGTGTTGTCACAACAGCATGTGTTCTTACAACTTCTTCACACAGTTCTTTTGGCTGTCCAACATCCTTTACTCTGATGTGCTTATTTTATCCATCTACAAATAATGTCAGAGAGAATTCAAGTTTGTGGTGACCACTGGCTGTGATAAGCTACAATACCCACTATAGCCAAAATTAATTGATATAAAAGCATCATGCATATAAAAGCATAGCACTACTGACTTTCATCAGCAGTAGTCATAACCTACAGTAGTCTCAACACATCCACGGAGACACTGAGTGTGTGCAATAGAACTTTTCAGTCAGCAGCAATGTCCCACTGATATTCTCTGTTCCTTTATCAAGAACAGTGAGGAAAAGGCAACGACAGTGTTTTAGGAGTTTCTCATGGAAAATTTCTGTCTCAAATTCCACTGATGCAGAGATCCCATCCATTTCTCTGTCAATCTTATCACAAAGTATTTCTCAGGTTGTCTACCTTTGAGGTTTTACCAAACACACATGATTACCTTTCTGTCTGTGAAACCCAGTGGAATTCTAGAATGTGTATACTATAATGGATATAAGCACCTCCAAAAATCAGATTTATTTGAAATAATATTCCCTTTCTCCAAGTCTCTGAAGCACACTACTAACTGCTTGAAAACTAAAAAGGAATCCTCTGTCACCTATCTGACTTGCTACAGTATACAGTAAGTAATTTCTGTCCCTCAAGAGTTGTAAAATAGTTGCCTGTAGTCTGACTGGTTGCTAATGTTTCAGATCTGTTTCAAACCTGAGGTGAAACTGATTCATATGTTAAGGAACATATTTTGGATATTTTTTTCTAAAGTATTTCCCATGTCCCTAGAATAAACAACAAAAGGCAGTTTTCATTCTTCAGAAGTTCATGCTGTGGTTTTAGCCAGGTATTTGCCAAAAAGAAGTTTTCTCATTGTTTCCTCCTTCAGGTAAACTTACTTTTTCTATCTTTTCTGTCCTTCACCCTTGAGACTTTCCATACAGCTCAGCATTTCCTTGCCATGGCATTTGTTATCTGTTCCAGAAACAGCTTTACTTTTCCAGAGTACTTGTTTCAGCCTCTTTATGGAGTGCCTCTATCAGTAGAGTCTATCCTTTCAGCTATCTCCAAATAGGAAGATATTTAATTATTCCTTCACTTAAAGAGACTTGATCTTGCTTTCATCTCCAGTGATGTGTGACTGTTGATAGAATAAATACATTATTACCAATAAACAATACCACCAAACATAGTGAGAGAACAGTTCTAAGGGCTCTATTTAAGAACTAGAAAGCAGAATAAAATACTTGGGGTTTTATTACTATTATTCTTTTATCCTCTTCTCATAACAGAAGCTGTGTAGGTTAGATACTGGCCTTCTGGTACATTTGATTAAATGGGTACTTATTTTTTATTATAACCATGTTAATAAATAACAGCATACAATCCATAAATGGATTATAAAATATCACTTTAATTAAAGAATTCATTAAAAAACTATAAGATTGATTACATGTGCTTTCATATCAGTAATAGTTCAGCAATTTTAACAGGAAGAAAAAGGAGGAGAAGAGCACAAAAAAATAAACATTATATTCTCCCAGGAAGAGTGCTTTCTTTTCCTGGGGTCATGGAGTAATATGTGTCTGTTTCTGAATGTATGTGTGAGATCTACTCATTTGACAAGGTTTCACTGGCAGACAAGGCTAGATGCTCCCTGTGTGTCAGGGAGCTAGTTCACAGCTATTTCTTTTTGCTTAATAATAGGTGTCAGTTCTCAATAAATTAGTTTTCTTTGTCTTTCCTATGGGTGATGCCCACATTTAACTCACAGTGTAATACCAACAGTTTGAAACTCAGACCAGGTGGCATCCACTGACCACACACTACTGATTCAGTCAGGAGGGTAACAGTGTTCTGGCTATCAGTGTTGGCATGTAAAACAAATTTCTGGGAAAAATTTTCTCAACAAACTCAGTGTAACCACGCACTGCAGAATAGCAGCACATGAACACCATGGTTACTAATATGTGTAAACCTCCTGTACGTACAATTAAGACAATTTGATTGTCAGAGCCTGTGCCAACAAAATGCATCATTTTCTTGCCTCTCCATGACTGCAAAGTATTTAGGATGGCTGTGTCTTTCACAGAACACAACAATCATCTTGGGTTTTTCCAAAGTAAAGACAAACGTCTGTAGCTATTCTAAGTTTTTTATCCTTATATATTTTTTGGACTAAAATATTTGATTTTCTTTAATTTTTTTTTTCTGATGCTAAAACTGTATTTTATTTTTTCAGCTAAAAATTTGGATAGTCTATGTGAAAATTTATAACAAAATTACATTCTTAAATGCAATCAGAGTGACATTTTGAAAATGTTTTATTGGAATCAATTTTAGAAACAAAGCATTTCACCATCTTCAGTGAACTCTTTCTAGCATAATTTTTTGGCATGCCAGTATTGTTATATTTCAAGACAAACAAAGTATTTCCAAAGACTGAGAACTCTTCATGGAGGATGAATCCTGTTTTCCATACACCTCTGTCTTTTCTCCTTAGAAATACTTGTGACATGTTATCCCTACTGAAAGCTTTCCACTTTTTTCTTCCCTGTCTCAGTGTTTCTCCATTGACCAGTGGTTTCACAGAACAAAAGAATATGTCAGATTGGAAGAGACCCACAAAGATCACTGAGTTTGTTACAGTTGTGGCTAGAATTGTTGCTTTAGTTTCTGATCATGAAACCTCTAACCTCTGTGAAAGTCTGAAAAATTAGTCTCTTACAGGGGTAAGAAGACTGAACATCCCCAAATGTACTTCTTTATATATACAAGTAATTCTGTGCTCTTAGTGAGTTCTGACATAGAAGATTGGATAAGTTATCTCAGAAAAGTTGGATGTATATATATTTCCAGGACTTTAGTTGTTGCAGATAAAAAGTCCAAACTTGTAACTGAGAAATGTGAAGAACAAGAGATATTTTAATAGAGTTTGCAATTTACCATTGCATTGTCTTAGTTTATGCATTTTTCTATATTTTTAAGTGCATTTGCATAGTAGTGTCCTATGCAAGTGCATAACAAAGATACAATAAAAAAAAAAAAACAACAAAATACCATCACCTCCCCCAAAACTCTCAGTATTGATAGAAAAAAACCTGTCCTTCTCAGGATTTAATTCCACATGAGTTTAACAAGTCGTTACCACTTATCAGAGCGAGTGAAAGGCATTATCTAGCTAATTCAGAGGAATTGAGGCTGTTATTTGAATTAATATGCTACATAATATATCTCTAACCTAGAAAGGGTGAATGTTTAGGCTGTAAGTTTGGCCTTGTCAGGATGTAACATTATTTGGAATAGAAGGAGGATGATGTTTAAAGAACTAGTAGGGTACAATGAACATTGTTGTTATTGAAGCAACAGAAGCAGGAAATTTTTCAATTATATGAAACTTATTTTAAACCACAGATTTTTCTTTAGCTCAAGATATTATTAAGGATCAAAAGAGATATATTGCTCACATCAAAAGAAGGGTTATAAGACATAAAACTTTCTTATTAGTAGAGCCCATAGGCATCTTGTTAGCACAAAGCATATTACCAAAGTAAAGGAGTAGTTCGAAGAAAAATTTATTATGAAAAATTATATTTGCCACATATTTTTATCTCTTCAGTATTGACTGCTCTGCTCTGTAAAACTAATGCACTAATTTGGCTGGTTTAAATACAGTTTAAAGCCATTGGTTTTGTCAAATGTCTTTCATTATTTCTTATTTTGTAGTGCATTTTATATTATCATATCAATCTGTTTAAGATGTTTAAAAAAGCAAGAGCTTAGGAGCAATCCTAAATTTTAAACTTATCTGATTCTAAGCTATTAATTTGAAAATGAAACAGACAAAACAAAGCAACAACTAAAAAAAGAACCCCTCCAAAAAAAAAAACAAACCAAACCCAAAGTTTATGTCTATTCCATGTCTGAAAAATACTGGGCTGTTTCCTAGTCTATAGAAACTGAGGAAGTTATAATTTCTTAGAAATATTGACTATTTACATAGTGATCCACATCTTTGAACCTTTATGGTCACAAATGGCAAAGAGAGGCTTCAGGATCTTGAATTCTAGCTCAAACTCACCTCCATAAAACCATGTTGCCTGCTGCTCTAGTCAGAGAAGGTAAGACAGGAACAAATATTTTGCTCTACACAATAACTGGCCTCAAAACATTCACTCCACTGTAGCAAGAAGACAAGGGTCTTAAAGTAATAAATACTAATACCTGGCTATGATAAAGACTTAGGAGGCCTTTCCTAGCATTTAACAATGCAACATGTCTTTCTCAAAAAAAAAAAGTTTAAATGACAGTGAACTTTGAGCAAATTCTGTATGATGAAGCCCACTGAATTTACTTGAGTTCTCTGCAATACCATACTTATTAAGGAGTCACACACAACTGTACATAGGGCACTACTTCGGTACATGCTGTCACCTGCTTCATTTAAATCCAATGCTCTGGTCTAAAGATAAGTGAAAAAAGTAAAAGGTAGTAAAAGAAACAAAGCCTCAAACCAAAACAAAATCCCATCTGCTCTTACTATGGAAGAGAAAACAATCCCTGCCTCCAGATGCCTTTAAGTTTTCTCACCTGGGCTGAGTTAGAACTGTGAGCAGATGCATCTTTCATGGGTATCCTAGGTGATGCTGTTATGAATGCATGGAGAGAAAATGAAATAGATTTTAGGAGCATACTTGTTTATTCTATGTTTTCTCATTGTTTGAATTAATTCAACATTCCTGAAAATGAAGGAGCACTATCCTTGAATATAAAGCAGATTTTATTTGCATGCTTTGCACTGCAATCTTTTTGACACATGCTGGGTATTGTGTCCAGAATGGGCAAAGTCAGTTACCCATATCCATTAGTAAATGATGTTCAACCTTTCTATTGCACACTTAAAAATGAACATATTTCAATCTTGACCTTCAGTGCTTGTTCTGATGCCAGGCTTGAACCTTTGCTAACCAGAGACTGCCAGTCATAAATAATGTGCTGCATTTTGTAATGGTTTTTCACTGTGAAAAGAATATCACACAGAAGTTGAATGAGATCACTGTCTGTATTTCTACCTGTGGTTGACAGAAACATGGTTCTCAAATCTGTATGGTGCTTTACGTTCTTTACAGTCCACACACCCAGGTTAAGCACTAACACAGCTATCACAAATAAACATTCTTCAAATAGATATGATGTTATTTCAACTTATGTTAAGAAAATGAGTAGTGGAAAAGTTAAAAAATACAACCATTTTAGTATAATTCACAAAGGAAAGGTCAAAAGAAAGTACCTTAGGTAAGCCATATGTATGATGATGCTTCTCTACAGTAGTTAAAGTAGACCTTCTGTATAATCTTTATACCAATTCTTAAGAAACGGGAATAACACAATCTGTTTCCAATGACAACATAAGATAAAGGTGAAAGTTTGTTAGCTTTTTTATATTCAATCAGAAGCTTCAAAGCTATACTGTTGAATCATCCTATTAGTCCTTTAACCTTGATCCAATAACTAGTGCATAAAAGAATTCTGTATTCTTATACATGCATGAATGCATAAGCATGTGCAGGAATGTGTGCATGTTGATACATTTCATAAAGGTAAACTGAGTTAATGAGACACAGTTCAGCAAATGAGTTTATGTATATTTCCCCAGTATCTTCATCTACTCAGATTCAGACATCTCAGATACCTTTTAAAAGTTTCACGATGGTACTTTTTATTCTATTGAAAACATAGTAAACATTTAAAATAATGAGATGAGTTCAAGATATTTGCAAGTTTTATTTTTATTTTATAAAGGCTCCTCTGGAAAAGTCTCTGCTTTAACATCAGACTAGTTAGAAGCTTAGGAAATAAAAGGACTCCTCAGATACCATTCTGCTTTTTGAATCCATAATAAGGAAAAAACAGCTTAAAGTATTCTATAGTCATGGAACTTATTGTAACCAAGTGGTCTTATCATAATTGACCCAGGGTATTGGATCCACTCAAAAGTGTAGAGGTGTGTTAAAACTGACTGGTTTCCACAAACTAAGTGAACAGTTAAAATACTTAGAAAACCAGATAATTTAATTGCACAGCTAGACCAGATTAGAGTTTTCATAAATTAGGACTAGAGAAGCTTTCATTACTGCTGACTTTACTGTGGCCTCAGGTAGGCCTTATATAAAACACAGGCGATACAATGGCTTGGCAATAGCTCCGTTCATGGAACTGAGCTGTGCTCAAGAGGGAGCTGCTGTTAATGAGAAGCTTTTAAAGTGCCTACCTCATTATAAAAAGATGAGAATAAATCTAAAAATTTACTAGATTCATAGAATATTAGAATTTCTGGGATTGGAAGAGACCTTGAAGATCATCTAGCTGCAATCTCCCTTCTGTGGGACAGGACAGACACCTTTCACTAGACCATTCATAATATATAAAAATATTGAACTTTATAAACTGCTATTGATATCTTTCTCTATCTTAATTTAGATTTCTGGGAAATCTTACTTTCTAGCCCAATATTACCCCGCACAAGCAGAATCATTTTTTTGATGTCACAAACTCAGGTTTATGAACACTTCAATATGTGAGAACTACAGGCATCTATGCAGTCAATTATTTTTCCTGTGTTCTCTAAAATTAACATGATTAACTTTCAGGAAACATAAATTAACCAGAATTTGTGAGTACAAATCTTCTGAATAAAGAGAAGATTATTATTTATGACACTGAAATAAAAAAAGGCACCCAGCTATGTTGTATCAAGCTTAATCTGAAAATGCAGCTGATAGGGATTCCCTAATTTACAATTAATAATTTGTCCTTCAGCCTTCCCACTGCATTCTAGGTGGAATATGATAGAATGTGGAACTGTAATTTCATAACTACTTTTTTCCATGGAGGCTTTGCTACAGTTGTACCAAAATGTGGTATTTCTAGTATTACTGCCAGGTAATATCAAACCTATATAGTACAGCTTACTGATATTACTCATATGGTTATCTCAGTCATATTGATCTGTATTATCCATACACTCACCTAACTACTGCTGGCAACACAGACTGTACTTCCAAACAGCTCCTCAATGCTCCCCTCTAATTATCTGCAAAGACTGGCCGTTTCTCACAGAACTTCCTCCCAATAGTCTGTGAAAGCTAGTCATTCCTCACATTCTGTAACTTTTATCAGATTATCACTTTGTTATTTGCTATGTCCAGCAATCTCTGTTCAGTAGTTTCTCATTTTCTGTTCAGTCAACCTCAGGCCAGGATCCCCTGCCTGCATACTTTAATGATGTGCTCCCATGAAGATGAAAAATTAGTAAGCCAAAGAACTGCCTGTGGTTATCTGAGCTCCCTGAGAAATTTTTGAAAGAGCAATTAAGTCTAGTATTTTGCTAAATTTAGCTTTAGGTAACAAACCTATTATAATTCCACTTAAGTAATAGCATTTCATACAAGTTTTTTATTCCACTGTGTTCCTACCATTATTAAATCTGCTGGTAGGAAGTCAGACCTCAAGAAACTCCCCAGCTCCTTCATGTTTTCATCTGTCTGATGCACAGTATCTTTATTAGCAAGTGAGTGGAGGGAATTGATCGGAGACTCCTTCACTAGAGCATTTATTTCAACTTTTGCACCATATATTTAACTTAGTGTGAAGGCGCTATGTGTTATGGCTTTCTTCAGCTGTGACTCAAGATGAGGATATCTGCTTAAAGCATGCAATAGTTCGAGCTCAGACCCTCAAGCTCCAGTTGAGCAGGGACACACTCTCCTTCCCCTGTCTAGTCACTATCATTAAATAGAATTGATTTAACTCGTATTTAACTCTCTAGTCCTTCTACCCTCATGACACACCAGCTTATGGCAAATTGCAAGTGTTCACAATTTCCCAAGATAAAGCCAAATGATAACAACAGCTTCAGAGAATGAGTGGGGAGATGAATATGGGAAAAGAGTAGAGAAGAGAAAAGGAGTGGAGAAGTAAATCCAAACCAGATATTAAAAATACATGAAACAAAAACAAACAAACAATCCCCCCCATGCCCCAAAACCAACCAAACAAAAACCAAAAACCAAACAAACCAAACCAAACAAACAAACAAAAAAGCCTAGAGAAAAAGCCCTAGAAACCTTTCCAGAAAAAGAGAGGAAGAGAAAGCTGGTATTATGGGAAATTAAAAGAAAAACCTTGCCAAAATATGACAAAAATATACAGATTGATGATTGATCAATAAAGAAGGCAAGATCTTGAGATAAATTGTTTTGGGTGAAAAAAAAAAAACAAGTAGAAAGACCTGTTTCTGTGCGGGAGAGATTATATCTGTCCTCTTAATCATAAAGATTTCAATAAGGTCTGCTAAAATCTTCATGGGAAATGTAGCAGGAAATTAAGACCTAATTAAGTGATGGAGGGCTGCTTTAGTTTTCCAGGGTATATTTTTCATAAGCTTTTTTCTGAATCGAGAGTTCTAAATCCAGATTGTAAATTTAGTTGCTTAAGGAGAATTTTGAAGCTGAACATCCATTATCCAATTTTTAGAAATCCTTTAAGATATTCTAGTTCACTGAATCCTCATGGTTTTTTTTCTATTATCTTGTTTCAAAATTTCCAGTCAAATAAGAAGTTAGATACTATGATGAAGACCACAATATTCACTCATGCTTAAGCAATTCTCCTTCTTATAGGCAAAATGAAATTTTGTCAGACCATATTGCTATAAAATAATACAAAATATTAATATAGATTAGGCCTGAGGGATTTTAAATAAAATATTAATATAGATTAATTCTATTAAAAATGTAATGGCAAAAGCTATTTGTCTTACTTGCATGTAGACTTTGGTTTGCAAGACAGGGAATTTTTTTCAAAAACTTAAAAAATTATGAATATTTTTAATTTCTGTCCTAGGTCAAATAGCCTCTTTTTAGCCTTGAAAAATCTTTTCCTTACTGGTACATTTGTTGGCTGTTTACAGACAAAATGCCTAAAAGAGACATCCAGTTTGAACAGTTAGTTCCTGTAACAGATATATCTACCGCAGCCAGAAGGAAGGAAGTCTGGTAGATGGGACTATTTGCTCTTATATGACTCAGAGCTCAATTTTGCAAATTTAAGGACTGGTATGCTTTAATCCTGCACGCTGTGTAGTTCCACAATAGTTTTCAAAGTATTTGTGTACCTTGGGATGTGCACTGGAGTCAAGAATGTGTGGATGGACAAGGCCAATCGAGCTTGTGGGAGCACCTTTGGAGCCCTGTTCAACGTGCAGGTGCCTGCCCCAGAATGCAACTCAGATCAGACCTACAGCAGGATAGCAGCCTATAGGTGTGCATCAAAATTAATTTCCACATCCCTTCCCATCAGCACCTTATGTGTGAAAAGGGAGATAAGCCAAAGAAAGACACTTGATGCTAAGCCATTTAAAAGGTTTATTTGAAGAGGCGTACAGACTTCAGACAGGTTTTGGCCAAATTGTTGTACAGCTCGTCTGAGATGAATTCCAGTGTGCTTGGCTGGAGGCACTTTCACTTTCCCATGAAACGTATTTGTTGACTATAGAGCTAAATTCTTAACAGTATATGTTTAAATTCTTACTTCGAAACTAGGAATCAATGTGGCTCCAGTCCATGATTTGAATAATAAACTGCCCTTGGAACTCAGTAATATTCACTAAATAAATACATTCTTTAAAACACACTTTGGGAGTGTATACATAGCCTTATACCATCAGAACAGAAATTGCATTTAATTGGCAAAATATCAGAGTAAATAGGAGGAGATTTTTTATTAGCTGCAACCCACTACTTTCAATATCTCTGGAGAGCTGAGAAAATGTTTTTTATTGGACAGTCTGTTATCAGCCTAGAAAACACTATAGATTTTTTCACAAGTATTAGGTAGCCAGAGGTTTCATATTGAAATGTGACTGTTCGAGAACACAACAGAGTTTTAGCTCTTACTAAAATTGATTGAATTTGCAAATGACTAAGTAAACAAAAATATAGCATAGTTTATAAAAGGTAACATTTTTACATATCTCATTAATATTATTTTTAATAATAAAATAAATAGTCCCACTTCAAAATGAAAAAAGTAGAGAAATAAAATATTCCAGCTGAAAAAATTCCAGCTGGGTTTGTATTACATGATTAAAGGTAATAAAGCAATGTGGACATGGTTTAATGAGAAGAGAGGTTGTATTTTATTTATATCAATTTTCTGTTGCTTTAATAAATCATTATTTAAACACACTCATAGACATATATACTTTGTTTATATTTAGACCTAGCTTCCAGTCTAATTTCTCTTCCAAATGAAATCGGAAAGCCATTCTGAAGAATGAAAACACAACTGCAGGTGAAGACTCTTTCATGTTAACTCAACTCCTCCAGGTGGCAGTGAATTGCAGGCATCATTGAAAACCTAGTCACAAATACAGGGGTCATGTGTGAGAGTGCACAAAAACAACCTTTTTTTTCTTTTTTTTTTTTTGGCTTGGTACACATCCTGACTGACTGTCCTCTAAACAAAGAAAGTTTAACACTCAGGGAGGGTAAGTCTTTAAAGCTGGAACACTGGAAGAAAATTATTATGAAATTATAAAAGGAAATAATAAAAACAGAGTCACCTGACATTGATCCCTTTTTTATTGCTCCAATTACAAAAAAACTTCTAATGACTTGTCGAAGACTCCTGAATTGAAAGAGAGACAAGTGTGCAAACTCTTCTGCCAAAGACTTAGAAGGGTACCTGAGACTGCCAACATGGTGGCAGACTGCATCAGCATTGCTGCTGCATCACAGTCCCAGTGACAATGGCAGCCCTGGCCCTGCAGCTGGCTGCTGAGCCTGCCAAGGAGCCAGCAGCTGCTGCTGCTGGAGGAAATGTTTTTTACAGCTGAGCAGCTGGGGCCCACCACTGCCATGCAAAGGTTTGAAATAATAGTTTGAAACGGTGATGAATGTAGGACAGGGAACTGAGCATTAAAAATTTCTGTTACAAAACACAACAAAAATGTTTAATCGAGGACAAATGGCCTTGAAAACATTAAGTGGTGATTTTTCCAAAATAACAGAAGTTAGGAAAAATGGAGCACATCACGTGGTTTCTTTAGCTATTTGCAGCAGTAAAGGTTTGGGGGTTGTTGCTCAGTTCGATCCTAATTTTTTTGGCTGTAATGTGCCACTATATGAAAGGCATCTAAAAAACAATACTAAATCTTACCTAGTCTTTATCATTTACCTACTGAAAAATTGAAACAACTTCTAGGATGCACTTCTAAGTCCCCCAAAACCATAGAAAGAAATTCAAAGCTAAAAAAAGGTTTTGATGAAGGATGCTCGTGGCTAAATTTGTGTGCTTGAAGAAATACTCTGAGTCACAAAAGTATAACATCTCCACTAACTCAGAGTTTGAAAAAAACAAGCAAACAAACAAACAAAAACAAAACAACAAAACCAAAACAAGCCAACAAAAAAACAAAAAACAAAAACACAAAATAAAACAAACAAAAACAAAGAAAAACCAAAACCCAAAACACAACAAAAACAAAAAAACAAAACAAACAAACAAAACCCCAAAATAAAACAACAACTCTAGTGACTTTTTATTAGACTCTTCAGTGTGTATTTAAGAACTGAACTCTAGACTTATATTTCACAGGTTTTGGCTTGGAGGTGCAGCTGCACTCAGGAAATGAGGATGTAAAAATAGCATCTTCTTAGTCAAGGGTTTGGCCCATATAAGTAGATATCTCTTCCAGTTTATAATGGCATATTTCATTGATTAAAAAAAAAAAGTCACACAAAAAGCTTCCCATTTATTTTCACCATATGTATTCCAGGACAAATGTGCTATAAGGGCACACATTGGTTTGTATTCTGCTTGAATACATGCTAACTTGGAGTCATCTGAGATATCACCTCCAAACATGCTGCGAAGTGCAGTTTTGTCTTCTTGGCTTTTGGGGTTGTTGGTATTTTTTTGCAACAGAACTATGCCCTGACAGCTGTGTTCCTTAGGAATGATGAAGGTGTCAATAAGGAGAGTGAAGTCCATAAAAGCAGAAGGCGGTTTGCTCAGCAGCAGCACCCAGGCTTGGGAATTCATTACCAAGGGAGAAGAACACAAATTTTCCTGACTTCACAGCAAAGTAAAATACTCACTTTCACGCCTTATTTCTCCTTCTTTCACTTTTCCAAACGAAGATGAGAAAAAGGAATAGGAAAGTAAAGAAACAAAGGGAAAAGGAAAGATAATAAAGAGATGGTGATGGCAGAGAGTACTCCACTTCTTGAAATTATCCTGAGAAGTTAAAACTTGAAATACTACACACAAACCATGATCACCCATGACATTCAAAACTTGTTTGCAAGAAAGTGTACATAAAACACCATTTTAGGCAAACTAACATATATAAACTTACATATTCCAGTGCCTTTTTTTTTGGTGTTGCTTTATTTTTATTTTTTTTAAACTATGACATAACAAAAAATTCATATGTTTCATGAATGGGAGTGACCACTATAACTAATTATTTTATCTGCTGTTTAAAAGAGATTTGTATCATTTGAAAGAGTCCAGTCTGATCTGGTCCATCATTTTGGTTTGAGTGGTAGTGACCATTAGAAAGATCATGAGGAATGCATCATGCACTGCAACTAGATATGTGCAATCTGATACGCTCTTATCTCCTCAGTGCCTGTGGTTTGGATCATTTTTTGTGATGTAGAAGGTGTACTTTCATTTGCGTGGTCTGAATTTGGTTTCCCATTGCTTTTCACCAGGTAAGCATAGTTCAATATCTCTTAGATTCAAAGGTGTTTCACAGACTTAAGTCAAGCACTGCAGCTTATTAAGGAGAATTACTTACATTTTTTTGAAACTTTGAATGTATTTCAAATTTTCTCTCACCTCAAGTGCATGGAGTAATTATCAAATCAGTGCATATGTAGGAAAAATATTTCTCATAGTTGGGTATTACAATTTACTCCATTAATACTCTGTTAATAGAATTTTTTTCTGGATGCAAACTATAATACAATAATTAACTAGGTCTCCATCACTTGAACTTCCCTGATGTCATGTTGACAAAGTGACAGTGTCTTCTGCCTTCTCTCTTTTACATGCTCTAACTGTGGTAATAATAAAACACTCAATGAAAATATGACTGCCTTGTTATATGATTTTTTTAAACTGGCACTTAATTTAGAGGGTGTTGGCGAGGTGGACAGGGAGGCTTCATCTACAAGAAAAATCAGTATTTCTAATCTAGAGGACATCTGCATCTTCATTGAACTGCACATCTTCATGCAGAATTGTTTGAACAGTCGCTGTTTTCTTGCCATGATCTAAAAGCTGGGTTTTCTTTGAAAATCTTAAATTCCATTGAAAGTCTTACATTTTCAAAGGTTTACTTCACTGGAGAGAGTGACAGTAGGACCCTCACTGACTTTTATGAAGATTAAATGTTCAATAATCTAATATACGCAACCGTGACATTAAACACAGTTAATTTAATATTTTTTCTTAATGATACACTTATTTTGAATATTTGCACATTCTAGAGATAAGAAGTCTTGTTTTTTTTTTTACAAGCAGATGTGGATACATATGTATAAATAATTATTTTAAGACTGTAACTGAAGATTCAGATGGGATAAAAGTTTTTATCCAGGGGATTGCAGTATTGACAATGATTCTGCATGTCAGACAGCAATCCCAGAACTGTCTCTTTTATTCTGTCAAGTAGACTGTAGCAAAGAAGTTTATAGTATGCTGGATTGGTCAACCATGGAGACTACATACAAGTCGGATTTAGATCACATCAGTTGATGTCAATTTACTTTCAGAAAGCATGACATCAAACAAGAAGAGTGTTTCCACAGTTCCTGCCACTCCTAGTTCAGATGGATCATTCTTTTCAAGGCAGATTCTGAGCTGATCTTTGTTTTGCAGGAATGTCAGTAGAATGGTTTAATATGATATTTTAATTATTAATATTCATTACTCTCTCCCACTTACCATAGTTGTACGACTATGTAAGTAACATTTGACCCAACACTATGGAATGCACAGTGATTAGATGTGCCAATTGCTGTATCAGAAGTTCATTATTTCTATCAGCATGAAGATGCAAGAACAGCCTCGATGCAATATTGATTCATCAATTAATCATCATTTAATCCTAGGCAATAACTCCCTGTACTGCAGAGAGTAAACACAGTAAATGAACTTTAATACCTATGCCTGTGATTTTTCCATCTATTTTCCACTTATCTGACTGCAATTAAATGAAAAAGCCATACTGAGTAGTAGTCTTCTCTTAATGTAGAATGATGCTGCAAGTCAAGTTTTTACTTTTTCCAGAAGTGAATAGACATATTTCTTGGATATTGGGAGCTTACAAAACAGTAAGTAAGTTTAGCAGATTGACATGTATGTGTCTGTTCTATTTCTTACCCATCATACCTTTTTTCTAATTTCCTCTTTACGATAATCTATAACCTCTAGTGAATTACTTATACTGCATGTTCTATTTGAGTACTTCTCACTGAAATAGGCCAGGGCAAATACAGTGGTCTGAGAAATTATTACCTCCTTAAAAGAGCAATATAGAGATGATTATCTGACTGCATTCATCACTGGTGCAGACTAACCTGGAGAATTGTGTGCAGTTCTGGGCCCCACAATTTAAGAAGGATGGCAAAGTTCCTTGAATACATCCAAAGGAAGGCAACAAAACCGGTGAAAGGGCTGGAAGGTCTGTGCTATGAGGAGTGGCTAAGGATTTTGGGCTTGTCTGCTTCGGTGAAAAGGAGACTGAGTGATTTCATTGCTCTCTATAGATACCTGAGACAGGGACATGGAGATGGATGGGTTGAGCTCTTCTCTCTGGTATCCAGTGATATCCAGTATGGGAATGGTTCAAAGATTCAAAGTTACACCAGTGAAGGTTTAGACTGGACATAAGGAAGCATTTCTTTAACAAGAGTATGTTCCAACACTGGAACAGACTTCTTAGAGAGGTGGTTTATACCCCAAGGCTGTCAGTGCTTAAGAGGCATTTGAACAACATTCTTAATTCTTTGCTGTGACATTAAACAATTTCAGGTCACGTGCAATGAGATGCCTGCCAAGTTCTCAGGCTATGGCTGCACTATGGAGTACAGCCCAGTAGAAAGTGTGAACAATGTTGCGGACTAACTTGCACAGTACATGATCTTCAGAACTGTATTTCAGGCTAGCTGTAGCCTAGCCCTGAAAGACTCAATGCCCATCAGTAACTGGAGGGAAGAATGATGCTCCTGGAATGTATTTTCTAGTTTATCACCACCCAAAGGGGCATGAGAAAAAACACATCAGGACTTTCAATGGTGGCAACTGGAAAGACAATGCTGTTAACATCATCCACAGGGCACTAAATGGAGACATGAGGAAAAGCTCTTCAACAACACATCCCCACTCCAAAATAATAAAAAAAAAGCAATGAAGAAGCACTTGTTGAAGAGGTACTAGGTTTAAACTTTAATCCCTCCTGACAGGTGAAGGGAATGAATTGTGGCCTTCAGAGCTTGAGTGAGGGATATAATTAGATAAAACAGTGGTAATATCAGCAGTGCTCTGTCTGGTTGCTATTTTCTGAGAGAAAACCTACCGTGCACCTTAATGAAGTCTACTTACAAGCACTTTGTGTGCTCTGTGATGCTTGCCATACTTACGCTCAAGAATACCTCCCAAATCTAGTTGTTCATGGGATTTAGGCATATGTTTTGTGATCAGATTCTGAGAATCAGGCCCTGCAAATTTCCTGTGAAATTAGTTTTGGAGATTTTCCAGCTGGTGGGCAGGTTCTTCCTGTGGCCTTTAGCAAACCACCAATAGCAGGTGTTGCACCACCTCCTTAACCTGTGATCACACAGCCATTTATAAGGTGCATCCACAGGAGGTAATCAATGGGAATTTTTTTGTTTTGTTTGTTTGGATTTTTTTTTCTCTGAAAACGTAATTTTCTTGAACTGTTGCAACCTACATTAAAATTAGGTCATTTGAGCTGCACCAGGAATTGTGTTGAGACTGTGATGTAGCTTCATCAAACCTCCAACCATGATAGGTAAGTGTGTAAGGGGAACTTCTAAAGCACTTGGGGTTAAGCTTTACTGACCATAAGTAAAAAGAGAGAAGCTGGAAAAATAACAAAGTAGCATCAAAAAGGAAGTAAATTTTGTGTTGGCTTTAAGCCTGGATCTAATGGAGGCAAGCAGGGGTTTTCTTGTGTGACCAATATTTGAAAAATGGAACATCTACTTTCCTGTTGCTTTGGGGGTTTTTTTGTTGTTGTTTTTAATACTAATCTGGAACCCATGGATCATCACTGAGTAAGCTCATAGTGTATTCAGGTAAGCCAGAAATCTCATCTTTTGTACTTAACACTGGATAAATAGACAATGAAGTATCAACATACACAATATTATAACTATATTGAAATATAAAAGCTTCAGCCAGCTTCTTACTTTTTGACTGCTTGCTGATAATGCAATGGTATTTAAAAGTGCTTTGTTATGGTTTCTTATATTCAACAATGCACTGAGTTGAGAAGGGAGTGATATTATTATTAACAGCAACTTTTTTTAATTTGTTGTGGAAATATTCACAAAGAACTAACACTGAAGTCATCAGCTTAATTTGTTCAGTTCATTAGGGAAAATATCAAAATAAGACTAGGCAACTGCACAACACGAAAGGACTGTCTTTAACTATTTTCCTATGTCTATAGCTTTAAAGTTGCATTAGTAAACATTGAAGGTCTCAGAATGACATCTTGTTTTGTTCTTAGGGCTTGAAAACATTTTAAGGAAATATATTCAGCATAATCAGTAAAGTATGATTAATTTCTGGTAATAGAAGGTCCTTTAGTCTTCTGTGGGGCTATTTATTTCAGAATTTCATTTTAACTAGTAAGAGCCGTGGAATAAGCACAGGAGAATAAATGAGAACAGAACACTTATTAGATATAGATCAGCATATAGACCTCAGCTCCTGGTAGAGTACCTTTTCCAAAAACCTTAAAAAAACCCCAAAAAACAAAACAGTAAGACTCTACTGATGCTGACTCAGCATTGCTGCCTTAGTGGGGAACAGCAAGCAAAATGAACATGATTTTGTTTTGTTATATAACATGTAGTAATACAAATTAGAGATAAGGTGCTTTTACCTTTTTTCCATCTCTTCCTTTTTTTTCCAACTGAGAATGTCTGTCATTTAAAAGCAGCTGAGCTTGTGACTCTGAACATATATGTAAATATGGTAAAGATCAGGTATTTTCCTACACTACAGATGATTATCCTATGAATCTCTTTATTGTCTATAATATTTAGCTTGGCAGAATCATCTCTCCTCACAGAGCAAGTAAAGTCTCAAACATGCTGATCAGGTACACATTAAGTAGCTACAGTTTAAGATAGTTGCTAAATTCAGACACTGTACATTATATTGTCATTTTGTAGACTCAGGAATCTGAAGTGATGCCAATACCAATGTCACTTTTTCACACAATTGGAGAATTTATATCTGGATGCTTTCATTATCCAAAGGTGCTGAGGAGGTGAGGCTACTTTAGCAGACTGCAGTCAAATTGGTTGAATTGCTAGTTTTGTTCCAGATAAAATTGACAACTTTACAGGTATGGCAAGAAAGCTGGTCTGAAGAACAGCTGAGCTCCAACAAAATAAAGGAAATACGACTATGTAATACTACTGGGATAGCCACAGCATGCACTTCTGAATCAATGTCTGTCACTGATGGGACTTACCTACAGGAAAGTTTGTAGCAGAGTATTCACTTCATCAATATCAGTAAGTTGTAGTGCTGATTGATGCTGGGATGACAAAATACATAGACATGCAATACAGTGTAATAGCAAAAAAATGGATATTAGGAAAAATTGTTCTCATATTATTCAATTAATAAATAATTCCTGATCCATCCTTTTAATAGCATAAATTTTTCTTTTTAAATATTCATATTCTCAGAAATATATGTATTTATAGTTCAGTAATATTTTATCATTGCGTAATATGATAGAAACAATCTACATGAGGAATACAACTCAAAAATTCCCTGCTCATAACTTAAGTAAAGCTATCTCTAAGGCAGAGTGTGACAGCCGTTTAGTAACTCAATCTAATACAAGACAAAGGGGCTGCAGGGGAAGAAAAAAAAATTCTTCCCCTCATTAACATGCTATGTTCTTTCTAACTTCTAATAATTTTTTTTAATGACTGGATTTTTTCAGGTTAAATTCATATAATTTCAATATAGTCTTGTTTAGTAAGTTCAATAGGACAAATGCTTTTTCAATGACTTATTTCTCACAAAAGTCAGTGAGGAATAGGTTAGACTTTAGATAATGTGATCAGTAAATTATCTGTCAAGACAAATTGTCCCTCAGATGCTTCAAAAAAAGCCCTATTTAAATGAATTCCAAAACTTTCCATCTTAAATGTTTTTTTTAAAAAAATATAAATTATATGCTTTGTACAGTAGGAAAACTCGCATCTCAGAGTCTTAAGACTGGTTATATAAAAGACACTGATGGTTCTTTAATTTTAAGACAAAGGAAACTTTTGTGGTTAATTACTACAGACCTTTTGAAATTTCCTGTCTATTGATACATCTTTAAGATGAAGTGTAGCATTTATTTACAGAAGTGGAATTGCCAAAGAGGAGTGGTTTTGGACACAGGTCAGAAAAAGAGAATACAAATTCCCATAAAAATCTCTTGTATCAAACGCAGCAGACCTCTTACCAGGTCTCAGGAGTGACATGTTGCGGATGATCTAAATTAAAGTTAAAAGGAGTGTGCAAGTATAAAATAGTTGCACCTCTCCTGGTACATCACTGAGTTGTTGGTAATGAGCAGCTAAGAATTTTTATAATCTTGATATTGTCTCTGGACCTTTCCTTTTATCAATTCTTGGTAGACCTATCTTACATGAATGTCTTAATTCTTCTTCTAGCCACAATTTTGAGCTCTAGCACTGCATGACAATTGAGACTATATTGTATTTATTTACTGTGAGTATGACTTTTCCCTTAGTTTGTTTTAAGCCTGTTTTCCTAACAATTTTGCTACATGATATAAAAGGTAAATTTACTTGGGTGTATTACTTGTTCTGTTTGAGATTTTACATAATCCTATCGTACACTCCTATCAGTCATCTCTTTTTCCAAAGTGAAGAGTATTTTTAGTCTCCATGTTTGACTTGAGTGATCTTCTGCCGCTTAAACTGCCCTAGTTTTGCTGAATCTTTTCAGCAGGGATCATCAGAATTACACCCACAAGTCAAGACACACTCACTAGACATTACAGTGTCATAACAATTTCTGTTCTTTATTACTTTCCTAATATTTCCTAAGTTCTATTTACCACTTTAACTGCCTTTGAACATTCAGCTGATGCTTTCAGAAATCTACAGGTAATGACTACAAGATCTTTCAGAGCTTATTGTTTTGCATCTATAGCAGAGTTATTCTGGTTTTCCCACCAAATGCATTATTTTGCATTCACTAACACTGAATTTCATCTGCCATTTCATCCCCATTTCTAGAGTTAATATCACAAGATAATTCTGCAGGTCTTTAGTCAGCCATAGGTTTTAGCTCACTATTCTAAATATCTTTACCCACACCACTAACGCCATCAAAGGACTACAGCATATTTGAGAAGCAAAAAGTATGTTGTAAATCACATTCCCTTTACATAAAGCACATTGACCTTTTCCAATATATTAAAGTTACCTCACTATTAATAAGTCTTTCTCATAGCATTTATGGATAGTCTCAGTTTTGAAGTCAAGCACCTAGAAACACTAGAAAAACTTTGGTTTTGGTTGGAGTCCTGCTTCTGATGTGTTTGAAAAAGTTCTTTTTTTCCCTCAGTAAGTTTTATACAATTAACAACTTGTTCTTTGAAATCTTTTGCCCGTCATTGTTAGGGGTTTATATTTAGAAAAATAAATACATATTAATGGGTTAAAGTTTTGTTATTTGATATTTTTATTTTTCTAGAATGCAACTTTAATTTTTGTGAAAATTCTTTTTATTTCTAAGAGCTTCTTTTACTTTGCTGGTTTAGTAAAATAGGTTCCTTGCTTGATTGCTTACTTCACTTTTTAAGAGGATTTTTATAGGCAAAGAGCAGGGTAATATGTAGTCTTAAGTAGTCTTCATTCTGCCATTATCATTTTACTCTTCTAGATGTTCCTTCTCATACTTTTAGTTTCCAAACTGCTGCAGAACCTAGTCCTGCATGCATGGAGGAAAAAAAGCCAGAAGAACAGTGGAAACATGCCATGATACTTCCTTAGACTCCAAGCATTGACTGTCTTGGATTTTCCCAGCAAAGTTCTTTGTGTTTATATTTTGATTCCCACCCCTCATGTATTTGTCAAATAGAGTTTTAACTCATGTATTGCCTTCTTTTCTATGCTTCAGTCCCCCAGATACCATTTTATACTTCCAAAGCATGTAGATACAGATGTAGATACTGAGAACTGTGTGTCTACAGAGTTTGTTTTTTATGAACAGCAATGTTTCCAGAAAAAAGTGAGTGGAACCTTCTGAAGATTCTACTAAAGCAATAATGCTGGATGATTAGGTAGGATTCAATTTGTTTATTTATTTTATAATCCTGAGTAAATGATTGGTATTAAATGAAAGATGTTTGATCTAGTGATTGTGGCATATTCAGATGAGACTGCAATTTACTCAGTACATGTAGATGAATAGAGTTTAAGACCATATAAAACTGAGATATTTTAATAGGATTGCCCTGAAAGACCTCTTAGCACATATTTTATTAACATCAAAATATGTGATTATTTTTGCCATTGCAATTATGGGGCCATTAGGAATGTCATAGAAAGATTATGCTAATGAGGACTGCTCTTTAAGCTCTTCACTTTGCTCTGAGTCAGCTCATCAGACTTTGAGGCTAGAGAAATGCAATTTTTGAGTTGCACTAGGTACTTTATTTTAAGGAACTGAAGAAGGAAAATTATTTTCAAATGCAGAAGCTTGTGATCTTTGCTTTCCTCACTGACATGATGCTTGGGTTAAAAGCAATGAATTTTTCAGCTTTGAAAATGAGCTTTCTTAAACCTACACCCTGGCACCACCAGGCAGTGCAGGCAGCAGCTGACAGCTATGTCTCCCAGGGACACACTGGGGAGAGGGATTCATCTGGTGACAGAGGTCTAGTGCACCCCCTTTCTTGGAAGAACAGGCTGGAAGCAAAACCAGAAGAAATTCTGAAAATATTTGTTTTTCCTGTTTTATGTTTGGGTCATTGGGATTGTTTTGACCTGGTTTTCATCTCATCTTGCAGTATTTGGATTGCAAGATGCCAAAGCAGAGCTGTTAGTAGAGCATTAGAAACTCAGACTTTCTTCACCTTTGAGTTTAAAATTATACATTCTACTGCTGGGATTCTACTTGCATCAGAAAACGATGGTGTAGAGTTTCACCACCAAAAGACAGTGAAAACAGTTCTGTGGAGTCTTAACAGAGTATCTGAAATGTCTAAAGGGCTTCCATGGGGATTCACAGAAAGAATTAGAGATCCTCTGAGAGCCAGGCTTAAATATTTTATCATCAGAACTGTGTTTTTTTTTAAGGATGATGTACTCAAAAACTACCCAGATATTGTTTTAATGACAGCTTAAGCAAAAGATTGTTTCCATTCTATCCATAACATGAGTGATCCCAGAGCTGGGAAAAATTCAGCACTTCTTCCAAGAATAATCCTCACAGCTGTTTCCTAACACCAGCAAAGGCAGGTGCTGCTACTTAGAGGCATCAAGAAGCACAGGGTGGGGGAAACATGGAGAGACTAAATTTCTACCTGTAAACTGAAAGCACCTGACTCTTTGACTGAGCTTGATTATAATTTATCTGAGAATGGGGGAATATTTATCTTTGTAAAAAGCTTCTGGGTTAATTCTCTTTTGGGTTGACTTTACATCTGTAAAATACTTTCTTTGGACTGCTGGGATCTTGATTGGCTTTGTTTTGCATTTGTTGGTTTGGGGTTCTTTTGGAAATGAAAATGCTTCCTTCAAGTTCTTTGACTATTGCCAAGGGCCTGTGGTCTATTTGCTCTCCAGTACAGGGGCTTCTGTTTAGCTCAGTGGATGGTAGCTTCATTCCTGGCAGCTACCTGGAATCTTTATGACCAGGAAGGTTGGGAGCATATGATGAAGAGAACAGCCCTGTGTCCTGTTTCAGAGGAAAAATCTATTCAAGTTGTAGAAATGTTTTAGACATGAATGCATTTGGAATATGACTAATTAATATTTTAATATATTTCTGCAATAAACCAAGAAGTGCTTATTTTCTACAAGATGTCCTTGTGGTCTATTTTGCATATTAGAGAAAAAAGGTTACACTAAGAGTTTTTACAACTCTGCTTTTAACACTTTTCATATTTTAAATGAATAAAAAATATTTAAATGGAAAACAAGGGCTTAAATAACTTCCATACACCATTTTATAATTTAAATGAAAGAAAGAAGTTCTTGTTTTGAACTACAGGGCTTGTACTCAGAAGTTTGTGACACTTTGTGATAAAGTCATTTGCTCTTTGCATCAGGTCCTTTCATACAAGGACCAAGTCTGTGATGCTGCATAAATTCTTAGATCTCTAGTTTGAAAAGAAGAAGGCTTTCAGAGGAAGGACAAAAGAAATCCTGTGTGCTCTTGCCCGGAAAATGAATTTGAGCCCATAATACAGCACATCCTGATGCCTGTTAGTCCTCCACAGTTACTCTGTTTGGCCTGGGAAAATAGCCTGATAATTTTGCTCTCTTGAACCAGTAAGCATAATGGGTGCCTAAATATCTATTAAGTACCTATTATGTCCCCATTAGGTAGAATAATAGCCTATCTGAATATGGTCTTAATTGCTTCTGTGTAAATGCTCCAGAAATTTGTATGCTAACAACAATAAAGACTTCCACTGCTGAAAGAAAACCTACGAGCAAAGTCACAGCTTCTTGATAATGGGCCATTATCCATTAACTGTAGTACATAAAAAGACATCTCTTTTGTAAATGCCCTTACAGTGGGACTGCAGCTGAGAGATGGTATTTCCTCCAAGTGTTGTCTAATCAAACAGAGGCAGCAATTTGCAAAAAAAGGCAAGGAGGTCCAGAAGGGCTTTGAGGAAGTGCTTCTGAAGGGCCAAAAGGGGAGTCAGGTGCTGGGATGATGCCTGTAAAGTAAGGTAGGAAAAACTGAGGGGTTCTTTGGGCCAGGAAACTCACAGGGGTTGGCCAAGGTGGAGTAAGGGCCTCCTGAGAAACCACAGCCAAAAGTTTGAAGAGGAAATTGAGAAAAGAGTATTTGTTATATAGGGGAGCGTCCATCTTCAGCCCTTTGCCTGCAACAGGGACTACATAGTCATTCCTCTGTGTTCTCATCAGTTCCCTGCTTAAGAAAAGGACAACCAAAGAGCAAAGTGAAGCTTTTTCACTGGATAGGAAAGAAATACATTTTCTTTTTATGTGATCAATAGTCTTCAAGTCCAAGTCCATCAATCTCTGTCTTTACAATATCCAAAATCCCTTGCAAAAATTCAAATGTTTTGCATGTAGAAGTTGCACTCATTCTTCATTTCTGTAACAACAGAAGATCACAAGCAGAAGACAGAAAGCAAAGGCTAAGGGAACAGAGCCTAAATTTCATGCATTCTTTCCTACACAAAGATACCACAGCGTTTCTCTATAAGTTTAACACATACTTTAAATAAAAGAGCTCCAAAGAGGTTTCTGGTCTCCTTATTTTTCTTCTCTCAGTGATGTGGGGAGCCAATGTAAAAGTGTTACTACACATGAGGAACACAGAAGTCATCACAAGCCCTGTGTTATGGTATTCCAGGGAGCCTTCAGGCATTTCTACTGTTTGAAGTTAACAGAAAGCCAAAAGGGCATTTTAACGAGATAAAGAGTATTCTGAAACTTCCTGTGCTCAGGTGATAAGGAGCTCTCTGTATTATCATACATGTTTTCTCAAGTAGTTTACTTATCCTGGCAAATCCCAGTGTTATATCTCAGCTTTGCGCTAGGAAACTGATTGTTTTGGTTTTTCATCTAGGGACCCCAAACAATCAGAAATAATTAAACATAAGAGTGATGAGAGATTGACAAGCATAACAAGTTTTTTTTGTTTGATTTGCTTTTCACTGTTATCTAATGGGCTTTTTTTTTCCCTCTAACTGAAAAAAAAAAAATTGAATGGTCTTTAGTTAAAAATGCCATCATTTGAATGACATTTGATTGAATTTTGATGACAATGAAGCTAATAAACATAGTTTCTGGCAGTTTTAATCAGAAAGTCATGAGATCAGCTTACATGACTACTACAGTCAAAATAATTGACCCTGTGCTAGTAATTATGTTTTAAAGGTTGCCAAATGTTTGCTTAATTTTGTTTGTGTTTATGCAGAAAGAACTACTACATCTTTAGCATAAATAAATACATCAACTTCCAGCTCTTGTTCACACCATATTTCTGCAATACAATGGAATCCTTAATGCATTACTCTGCTGCTGACCAACTCCTGGCATGCAGGTCCAATCTCTTTCCCAGGTGACTCATCATGTTATAAAGTTTGTTTATTCTCTGGTCCATGAGTAACCCACTGTAATAAAATCTGGCTATAGTTGTCAAAGAAGCTGAACAGTCCTGTTTTATATTACCCTTAGGCTAGCTAAGTTACAGTGAGCTTCAACAAGAATGCAGTTACCTTGTCATCAGAGATTGAGAAAAGATTCCTGAAGTAATCAAATGGTTTTTTTTGAGGTTTTTGATTCAAGCATTATTACACAGGAAGTTAAAACTGAAATAATAAAAAAAAAAAATCTGTCCCCATATAAAGAAATTCCTCCATTTTATTAATTTAGGACAGCTGACTTGCACAGCATGAATAAGGATCATGTATGGGAGCTTTTCCTTTAGCAACATTCACCTAGGAGGTGAGGAATGACCAGCCAGGATAGATAAAGGATGTGTTATGTTGAGCCATCACTTCCAGTTTTTTTCTGGGGGAACAAAGTCTAAAAAGATAAGGATATTAATGCATGTTTTTTCATCAGAAGGATCCCTTTTAAATTAATTTATTCCAGGTTTGGAAAGCTTGCATTAATTTTTTTTTCATGTTTCTATTTTTAAAAAATTAGTAATTTTATACATGCATCTAATCTTGTATATCTTACTCCTGACTTCAAAAATAAAGGGGTGCAAACCCAAATTATCTTATTTATTCAACAGCTCATTTAATTAAGTGCTTTACTGAAAATAAATTACATGGAATTGAATTCAGCACAGATATAAAAAAATCTAAGTATTTATACATCTTGTTGCCTTTAAGAAATTTTAATCAAAGTCATGAGAAGCCGAGCTTACATCTGATTATTTGTATCTTTTTGTCTTTCTACAAATGGTCTACTGTTGTTTTGAGATAACAGCTGGTATCAAGCCTTTCTGAACAGATTTTATAGGTTGTTTCTTTATTTTCTCATGTTGTGGCTGAATGAATGATGGCTGAAGCTGATGAGCATACTAGTCAAAGTGAGTTCAAGATTAATTAAAAAAAAAATATTAAAGTCTAATTTCTATCAGGCAATTCAAACCCAGATCCTAGGCTGGGTAACAATGTGAAAGACTGGTCAGAGGCAGAGTAATGGCAGGGAAAATCTTGGATGCAGCAGCAGTGTATACAGTTTGCATCAACAGGCAAAAGAAACCTTCGAAATATCACAAACTGAGAGAAGAGAGAGGCTTAAGAAAAGAGAGCCCTTTGGAAAGGTGACCTTGTAAGTCTAAACAGACAGACTGTCCTAAGCTCTCTGTGTTCAGGGAAAAAAAGAAATCATACCTACTAGATGATGGTAATGACAATAATGTGTAAAAATATATAAACCCCAAGTAATTCCATCATTTTATTCTTTGATATAATCAGATATTTTTGCATTATTTTGGAAAAAGACTAACAGTTTGTAATTCAGAATCAGAGATTATCTCAAGAATATCTCCTTTTTATTTCCACATCCCAAGCTTTATCGAAACAAATAACTTTGAGGCCTGGAAGCCACTTAGCCTCCTAGCAAGACTGAGGTGGCCAGCATTTTCCACTTCCAAGAGCCATATGGCTTCTGCTCACTGTGCCCCATTGCCATTGCTCTGACCAGTGACACAGGGCAGAGAGGATACCTCCAGAATATGCTGCCACTGCCATCACTGCCAGGGCTTCTCAGGCCAGTGGGGAATGTCCTTTGCAGTCAACTGTTTTGGGAGCTGGAAGTGTATGAATAGGGTACGTTACCTATTGGGAGGTGATGAAAAAGGCTGCATCAATTGCATGATGGAGGCTGTGGTAAGTGTTTGCCACACTGCCCAGCACTGTGCTGGTGCAGCAGGTTTGGGAGAGCGCAGCAGCTCTTGGCATGGATCCAGCCAGCCCTGGTTGTGTGAGGCAGAGATGAAGCCTGAGAGATTTGGAGCTATTTTTCTTAAATAAAAGGGAAGGTTTCCATAGAAACTTCTCTTTTATTTTAAACAAATTTAAAAGAGAAATTTAGCAAACTATAAAATCAAGCTTCCAGAGCCCAATTTAAGCTATTCCTTATTGATTGCATTACAAATGAACATAAAAGCCTGCAGCCTGGAACTGACAGCAAGAGACAGGCTTCTGCCAGCTCCCTTGTTCCCTCCATCAGTGCATAACCTCTATTAGTTCATAGTGGCAGTGACACACACTTTCCAGCACCTCCATTTTATAAAAGGAGCTTTCTTAGAGCATTTCGTCTAAAGGTACTTTGTTTGCTAATGAAAACACATCTCTTGGACTTAACATGCAATGCAGGCATCACCCTTATTCTGAACATCCCATACTTTAAATTACTTACAAATAAGCAGAGCAGATGTAAAATGTACCTCTACACTACATTTCCCATAACACCAAAATGTAGCAGTGAGGGTCCACACGCTTCTACCAACTGGAGGTGTGGGAAATGGTATCCCTACCTAGCAAGTATCTGCTGCAGGGGTGAGAGTATCCAAAGACAACAATTAAATAAGCATCTTGGACTCAAGCAAACATGGTTTACTTCAACAATAGCATACTAAGCTATCCTTTTGACAATCATTAAGTTTTGCACATACTCATTTTAAAGCCACAGCCACATCCAGTTTCCCTCCTTCTCTGTTGCAAAGGAGTGGTTTGTCCACTTAAAGAAACATCATTAAAGGTATTGGCAAAAGCAGGGTTTAATATGAATTTGTGAAAATGTGACTTTACAGACCACAACGGCAAGGTTCACTGTATTACCTAGTACACAGATTAAAGCATACAAAGGAAGATCAAATCAGAAGCAATTCAGAATGCTTTGCATGGAATCTAGGAATGCGAAAGGGGGTAAAGTGCAAAGAACTATGGATGCAAAGATAGGGGTGCAAAAGCAATTGAGTGCTTTAACATTTAAAAAACAATTTAATGGGATTCACTACAATTGGATCAATGACTTAACTATAGATTTGAGATGGTAACATTCATACCATAATCAAATCACACTCACACAGGAAAAGCAATATGTACATCTGTTTCTTTGTGCAAAGGTACTTATAAAAATATCCCTTGGGTTTTATGAAATACTCACATTAAATCCCTTTGAACCACCTAACAGGGAAGGGTTACACCTCCAGAAGCATGGAAATGGGGCAGGGGGTATCAGCTCAGGCCTCATCGTTAGTGACAGTTCTTGGAGTACTGAAAACTTGAGGGTTTGTGAGCTGCAATACACTTTCCACTCAGAGTGTGGTGCTGGTGCAAAGAGCCTCTCTTAGGACTGTGGTTTATAGGGTCGCAAGATGATTAAATTTGAAAATTTACTGATTACTCTTCGGTAAGTTTTCATCCTGGACATAACCCAAGTCAATAACTATTGTGTTTTTCTTTCCCCAAAATTAAATCCTGCTATGATCAGGGAGTGCCTCTCAGATAAGGGATGCTTTACTGCTCCACAGGTTTGGGCAAGGCTTGTCAGGACCTTCTGAGATCACAGAGCAGGCCTGAGGAAGGGGTGGAGGTGGGATGCACCACCACAAAGGCACTGCTCTCTTTACTACCTTCATGTGAATATGGTTAAATTTTCATTAAAAACATCATGGACTAATCCACAACAGCCATGGACAAATAGTCCATCAGTGGCCCATCAAAAAGGTTGTTCTGCATTTCTTTTGTTCCAGAGGAAAATTTAAAAAAAAAACACAAAACAACGTTTTATGAAAGAGGGGCTGCTTTTGATCCTGGAATGCCCCAAATGCTGGAGGTTAGCACGTTTGCTCCTGTACTGCTGGTTTGCATCTGCTCTGATAAAACAGAACTCCAGATTTGAGTCTTCATGAGCAACACAGCCATCAGTAAGCTGAGAGGGCAGATGGCACAATCCCTCAGCTGCGGAGCAAGAGTGAAGGATGGGATTGCCTGTACAGCCAGTTCTTTGTAATTTGGCACTGCTATGCTTCTGCTGCTCTCTTCCCTTCATCTTGTGAAAGGACCCTGAAAATTGGAAACATTCCCACTTTTTACAAGGATAAAACAAGTTACTGGTCTGAACATTTCTTTTTCTTTCACTTTATTTTAAAGCTGGATTTCTACCCTAGAAGTCTGCTACCAGGCTTTTAATGTGAGAATAGCTGGAAATAACTGAAAGCTGGGATAGAAACGGTGTAAAGGAGGTTCTGGTGGTACATGCTACCTGTGTATCCCTATTCAGGGAGAATTATCTTACCTGCCTATCATGAAAATAGCCAAGTGGATTTAACATCTCAGAAAAAAGATGTGCAATTCAACCTGCTGTTCTTCCACTTCTTGTCCTGTGTGGGCTTAAAGCTTGATTCCAAGTTTTAAAAGATAGAATAGGTTGAAAATCACATATGCTGACTCACTGTAAATTGTTACCAGTAACTTAATAGCTTAGTCATCTAACACAGAGATACATTTGCAAAAATATTGAAACCTAGGAAGAGGAATGAAGTGTAACAGAGCATAAATAAAATGCTCTTGTGTTTTTATGACTGTTTTGATTTTCATCTGATATCTGACAATTATACGAAAAGTACTGCCTCAAACATTGAAAAATAGCAGTGATTCAAAATAACTTTTTGATTTTATTTCCATTTTGAAATGAAAAAAGACACCCTGAAAAGGAAATGTTTTCTCACATTTCAATTACATCTCACACAATCACAATTTAAACTTTTTGACATAGATAATATCTTTTTCTAAAAGTAAAAATTATAATAATCAGAATCTCAATATTTTTAGCCATTTGTTTTAAAGTCAGGAGTCAGTAGGAGGTGGACATAAAGTTATGAGCAAAGATATCTTCATGGTTTCAGTTCCCACCAACATATATCTAAATAAGTTGTTGCCTTCTAATTTTGTTTGTTAAACTGCAACAACTAGCAGAATATTATTTTTTCTTGTTTCTGGTAGGTATCTCTGTACTTTACTCATTCCTCACCAATTTAGGTACAAGTGTGTTTTCATTATCAGTTAGTGCCTAGGAGTCCTGGCAAAGTGTGAGATCATGTATTCACAGGCATTGCTTCAGATGACATATGGTCATTACAAAAAAATAACTTCTTTCTACATTTTCACTCCATCTGTAGTTATGTGAAAAAAAGATGAGACAATGATCTTCATATGGGTTACCTTTAGATGATTAACATGCATTTTCAACTGGACTTACCAATTAGCATGTTCTACTGATGCAAACAAGGAAATAAGATTTCAGGTCACTTGCTGACTAGACATTGGGTGGAGTACAGATAAAAGAAAAGGCTGGACGCTGATCTTACAGCCTCCCAAGAAAACCACTGTTTCAGAGCAAAACACCCAGACATTGGTAGAAACACTGAAAGCAGTTCCAATGAGAATCTTTAGTTTCAGCTGGAGGAACTCCTGAAGGTGTTATGTATTCCTGTTATATAAATATCAATGAGGATCATTTCATATTTATTCATAACATATTTCAGTATGTAGACTCACACAAAGTCAGAGAATATTTCAGAATACTTATGTATTACAATTACTAATATTAGTTTGTTTAGTTGTTCAAAAAAAAGGAAAAGTATATATATTTACAGCACTAAATTTAAATAAGATGTAATGATAAGCAGTAGCAAAAAAAAAAAGTAGAGAAGGATTTTAAAAAATCTCTAAACAGGTAATTTTAACAAATAATGTAGACAAAAGCACATCCTGCATTTTTTTTTTTTTTTGGTCGTTGTTTTTTAAGTTCTGTCCCTTAGCATAAACCTTTACTTTGGATGTGTCTCACAATTTTGTTCCCTGCAAATCCTAACCCCTGCCAATATTCCTCACACAAGGCAGGATTAATCCCTTGTAAATGAAGTGAGAAAAAGTAGGCTAGGATTATGGAAAAATATTAGCAGTAGTAGAAAAGTTAGTAGCACACAATATTTTGTCATTTCTGGAATTAACTTTCACTATGTAGTGTTTTCTTTAAAAAATAGATGACTACTATTATCAATCTCTGCTGTCAGAGATAACCCCATGCACATGCTCAATATACTAGGACCTGAACGAATGGCTCATAAAAATCAGATAAAAGAACAGATGCTAATAATTTATTTAAACATAGCCTTCTTGAAAAGGTTAACTTGTCACATTTCATCTTCAGTCATAAACCCCTTATTTTTATAATCATTAGTATTGACTACCTGCTTTTCCTTTTACTGGACAGGAAAGGACATACAATAAGTATTAAAAATAGTATAAAAATGAAGCCTTTCTCCATTTGTGGAAAGTGCTGCCTTGGCAATTATGGAGAAAGTTCTTAACTTGTACAATGACATTGTAGTTAGGCCATTCCTGCCACCTCAGATTCCTATATTTCTGCACCTTAGTTCAACCCATTCAAACCCCATCCCTCTAAAATTATAAACAAATTTCAAACTACTACTAGAGTTGCTGTACATCAAGTGCTCCTGAACTGTCCTGCCATCTTATTTGCCTTTAGTTTGTCTTTAAGACAGATCTTTTGATCATTAAGATTTTACATCATTTGAGTACAAAAAGGGGAAAGTCTAAAATAAACTGTGCTACTCAATTGTAACTCCTGTATGTCACTTTTCTGGGAGAGCATCCTCTTCTATGACATTAAGCACATGGTACTAGTAGGTGGTAATATTTACTTGCATAGTGTTTACGTGCTTATTAGTCCAGAGGTATGTGCCACATCTCTCACTCACCATTCATCAATAATCATTTATTAGGACTGGGTTTGCAGAAACAGAGCCCACAGTGAACTAAAACCCTCTGAGCAACTCACTGTTTGTTGCATGTTTAGTAGACATTAAGCAGAAAGTGAGATGGGTATGGCCACCTACATCTGTCTCAAGGTGTTCAAGAAATTCTCATTGTGTGCATGAGCCTGAGAGAAAAGGTGAGACTGCAGAGCATTTCCTCATGAAAATTTAGAGTAACGGCTCACAGAGATTACAGCAAAAATGGCTTCTTTCCAGACTTCATTTCTTAGAACAAAAAGTACCTCCCTCCAGCACTAAGACTTGATTATGCCCTCAGATATGCACAGCACTGAAAAGGGGAATAATTTATGCATTGGAAGGGCTAGCTCCAGCCTCCATGATGAACTGTTGTTCCTTAGGGATGCTGTCTTCTGAAAAGTGGTGCATTGTGCCATTTATGCACGGTGCTTCTGCACTTAAATACTTCTGCAAATGCAGGACAAGTTCGATCAGATGTAATGTTGTGTTCCTACATTTAAATTTTTAAACAATGCTTTCTGAGATGAGTAGAACATTATTTTATTTTCTATTTTTTTACATAAAAAAATGCCCAGGATTTCTGGATGTGATTCTCTGACTACACCATTTCAGCTAACCCAAAGTTCAAATACTAAATTCCAGCATGCTGGAATACACATCCAATAGAAACTTAGACTCATAACTTAATTTCTACAAAAATCAATGATCTATGTACTTTTTGTATTGCCTCAAAAGACATGTATGGGAACTCCAGGCTGTGCTTGCCATCTGACATGACTACAGGATGTGGCCAGCTGCATTCAATCCAGTAACAGAGATTTTATTTTCTTTTGGTAATAAGAAACAGAACCAGATTCATACACTTCCTAATACAATTGACATATTATTGTTTACAAGCTGTATTGCTGCAAGTAGGCCTTTTGAAAGCATTAAAATATATTCAATAGCATATACGTATATATAAAGATTATATAACAAGAATTTAATATATAAATGTAGCAATTATAGCAATATCATATAAAAATGGTGTAGCAAGAAGTTGTCTGAGTACAGCACCTAACAAAGCCTCTTTTCCATTAGATTTGTCTTCTGGTTGATGGACTTGTTAGCTGAGGTATTCGAAGATTGCAATATGAGCTCATCCCTAATTAGGCAGCAGAGAATCCAATGAGGAGAGAAAGGTAGCTGGAAAAAAAAAATAAAAATTGTTAGATTGTTCATTGTTACACAGGAGGGGATCAGCAAGGGGCACTAAGTTTGACTGCGCAGGGAGTTCTCTTGTCCGATAAAAGTCTAATAACTGATATTTATGAATAAGGCTTCTTAAACTTACTATTTTCATGTAAATTTTCAGATATCTACTAAGGCATGCTGACTTTACCCTGCAGTTGTCCTTTTAGTGAAGGTATTTGCATTGTCTTTGCTCTGTTCTGTTTCAAGTTGTTTGCTTTCACAAATGGGTGGAAAGATATATTTAAGACTTCTATAAATGCAGTTTGAAGTTGGTCATTATGTTCAAAAGTTGCTAATGGGTTTCAGAGAAATACCCATGCACATATATAAACATGCATTATTTCAAACCACACAAATCCCATACCCTCACAAATCTGAGTCAAAAATATGTACAGATTCCAAACACCCAGCACTCGGGTCTTTTTTGGTATTACTGTGGAATAGCTCTAGCTACAATTTTAACACTGTCATGTTTACATTCAAAGCTGTAATCTAACATAATTTCGTGAGAAAGTATTCTCCTCACTCAGAGATATTATTAATATTTGTGTATTAAATATTAATGTATACATGTATCTTTGCATGACACTTTCCAGATATTAAAAAGAAAAGGTCTCTGTCCTCAGGAGCTTACAGTCTAAATACCATTATTGTAAAAAGCACCTACCTCCCAATGAAATTAAACCTACTCTGAAACTATTTCTTTCCTTTGGAAATGACCAGCTTCTCTAAGCAGTCCACTAGAATATGAGTGTTTTTTCTTACAAGAAGTGGGAATTTTTTTCCTGATTCATAACATTTATTTTTATTATAGCTAAAGGTTTACAGATTTTTCAACCTAATTATAGACTTACATATTTACTCATTAAAGTGCTCACTTTGCTTGCTAGAGATCAGTAAATAATTTTGTTAGGTAGTTTGGTTTTTAAGGAATCTGTATGCATATAAAATATGCATATGAATTATGCATTATTAGACTACCTTAAATTCCTTGAGCTACATAAATATTGTGCTTTGTTGTGCTGGAAGTGTGAACAGTGTTTCTTTTTTGAATATTCAGACTGGTAGGCTGCAATTTGGATTACTAGACAGTAATACTTTGCAGACTCTTTAATTCATAAACTTAGACAAATGGATAAATATAGATTCATCTTACAGTTGTAGAGATGCATTAAATGAGGGACATGAGTTATTGAACTGTATAAAGTCACACAGCAGGTCAACGGCAGAGCAAAAGCAGTTTTCCTAACTATGTAATCTCTTGGTTGGATTATTCCATGCATAAATTTGATCTCTCGGAGTAATTTGGTAGAAAACATACCTTATAATGAAAAAGATTACCTCATTTTTGTCCTTACCAAAACCAAAAACAAACAAACAAAAACAAAACAAACAAACAGTTTCTAAAAAAAGTAATTTCTTTTTGTCATCAGCTTACATTTTCTCTGAACATCATATTGTTTATTGCATGTTAATTTAATTGGCTAACTAGGCATTATAAGGAATTGTTCTAACAGATACTATCTTTACAAATTCTAACACTTAAGTTTGAACAGTATTTGAATCTCAACTCCTAAGAGTGAATGTAATCTAAAATAGTTGTATTGAAAAGTTGTTTCCCTGTATCAGCTTTTAAATAGGCTTTATAACTGAAGTTTTCACATGTAACTTTGTTACACGGAAGTTGTTTGGGGGGGGCCTTTGGAAAATGAGAAACAGCATAGAAATGGAGAAAAATGGGAAGAGTTACTTGGATTGGGTGGAATGATGAGAAAGGCAAGCCCAAAAGTTTTGGGAAGGCCCCACCTGAACTTTCCCAACCCAATTCAAGTCTAACTACTTCATCTCCTAAGACATCCTTATTATTAATTCAATCTGAATACTGCCTTTATTTCTCCAGCTTTCCTAGCTGCCTTCAGATTTCATTCATACATTTCAAAGATCAGTAGAGTTTTCTGGAATGACATAGAAGGGTGGCCTAGAATAAATTACAAAACTCTCAAGTTAGAGATCAACATACAGTATACACTACTGCAACTCTATTCATGTGTATCCATGATCATAATAATTCCAATTCAATACAAATTGAGATCATCTATCACAATATTTAAATATATCAATTTTTTTCCTATATAAAAGTATGTCTGCAATTAATAGAAGAATGGTATGAGTCTTAGACATTTTTGTTGCCAACACATGATAAACATAGCAGCTAATGCAAAATATATTTATTCGTTCTCTGCTCCGTTTTACTTCTTATAGTGTTATGGTGCTTCTTTATTCTTACATTTCATAAAACCTAGGGCACAACAATTGTTTACATGTCTCTCTTCACCTTAGAAGCCTTTGATAGACCAAGGAAAGTTATTCTTTCTGGCTTCAGATGGTTTCTGAAGCATATGTACATATAGCACATACCAACTGGTATATTGGTATTTTATTGGTATTGCATTGCCTTCAGCCCAAACATCTCCAGTTTTATGTTACTCAGAACACTCTTCCTAAAAGGCAATTATAATGTAACATACATATACCTATGTTAGCCAGACATTCACTATTCAAAAAAAAAAGTTATACATTGTGGAGCAGCATCAAAAACATATTCAGGTACAGAGACTTCCTTTAAAACTTTGGGGAAAATTAGTAATTCTGTTTAAGAACTATATTGCTACTCATATGTACCCTATTTGATGCTGAAGTCTGTATCCCTAGCCTTAAGTATTGGCTTTGAGAGTTTAGGGCTTTTGGTGGGTTTGGTTTCTGTTTTAGAAAGTAAAATACCTATGAAGAACTGTATTAGCTTTCAAACCAGTTTTCCCTTCTTTGTAACAATACATTAGGAAAATTGTCCTCCTTATTTTAAAAGGATAAGAAATGAGAAAAAGTAACACCTGTGGCTTCACTACAATAGAGTCCATCATTTTCCATGGTTTCATTATGTTTTGTAACTTTTTTTTAGATGCATATGTTTAACTCTGGCTTGAATTCAGTTGTATTTGTATTAAGTTACTGAGCATGTGATCCTAGAGTCACTCATGTAAGGAATTCCCTGTACAGTCAGAAGGAAACAGTCCCTTCTCAAGATGATTCGGACCCTTATGAAATAAGTGGTATTTACCCTTCTGCATGGGCTATACTGAGAACTTAAAGGAACTCAGTAAATTATCTGTACCTAGAGAAGACAAACCCACTCAAGCAGATCTTCTAGGCAACACTGTTAAGGAAAATCCTCAATTTGAGAAAAAATGTCTTTCAATGATGAGATGGATGTAGTGATGAGAAGAAAAAGCACTCTGTGCCATGTTGCTTGGGACATCATGGGGCTCATCTCTCCACCTCCATAAAGAAAAAGAAATCATGGTAGCTATCTAGGACTGGAACTATGTGCCTGTTTAAAAAGCATGCATTCTTGCTGAAGAGCTCTACCTTCTCACTGCTCCCAGCACATATTTGAACTGCACTTGCTCAGTGTTTGGATGTGTGACAAGGGGAGTGGAATGCAATCCCTACATTAGCTTGCTGATACCTTATGATTATAAAAACAGTTCTGCAAAGTTTATTTAGTAAAATATGATCCCCTGTTTTTTGCATGTAGTCTTAAATGACTGTAGAATTTAATTCTTTTAAGTTCAGGAGGCAAGTTTTTCTTATTGAGTAAAATGTTGCTTTGATCTGAATGACCATTGTGAAGTCCTGCATATGTTCTCTACCCTGCTCTTGTATTTCAGCCTAATAAAAAGATAAAAATACCAACCTAGAAGACTAATACCAGAAAATAACCTACACATGACCTTAACCTAAGTCAAGTATTTCAAAATTAAACACTCTGTTTTAACGATGCTTATTCTTCCAGGATTCTCCTGTCATACAGCCTTTAATCATATCCTGACAAAAAAAATTTTAATTATATTGTATACATAATCTTTAGTTATCCTCAACAGGAATGCCTGACATAGAAAGACTGGGGCACAGGAAAGACACAGGACTAGGCAGGGAATTACATTTTCCCAGTGGTCTATTAGCAGGGGGAAAAAAAGAAAACCTGGAAGGCTTAGCCATTGAATAAAGCAGATGAACGTACGAATAGAAGCACAAGATTAGCTAAGGCTGCTGAACTTACACAAAATAACAGAATTGTTGACCTGTTGAAGGGCCTAAGTTGAAGTCACTATTTGGTGAGTTTGCAGACTGCTGCTTAATTTCGCATTTTCTATATCCAGAAACTCATCTGAAAGCATCAGGCTCAGGCATCATTTTCAGGGCTCAGGCTCTGATTTGCTTAAAGATTTGCTGGTTCCTCTTCGGATCTAGCTCCTACCTTGCCCTGGGTTACACAAAATCCTGGTATTCACTTTTTATTTTTCTCCAAATATACCTTTATGGCTTTTTGCCTTCTTTAAAGAAACTGAACTGCTAGTCATTAATGACATAAACATTCAACCACCTGCAGTGACTGCCCAGGTGCTCTGAGAGACAGAACTATTGGTGCTCATGGCTCAGAGTGTGCTTTGATAGCAACATGCAGAGTGGCCACCCAGGCCAGGGGCTGAAGGTGTGCACACCCACATCTCAGGGTATAAGGTCAGTGTTGAACAACGTAAGGAAAGAGGCAAATGCTGAAAGGTGGGGTAGTGTTTCTTTTTCCTTACACATATGGCTCAGCTGTGATAACTCCCTGAGAACTTCACACCTGGCCTGAAGGTTTTCATCTCTCCTTGATGAGCCATAATGGACTCAGCTGCACTGAGGGAAGAAACAGGTGCAGCATCCTAGAATGTGACAAAGCCTGCCAAAGTATGCTGTGAATCACAGTACTGCATCATCCAGCATAAAAATCCCCACCCCAGAGGAGGTACCAGAGGTGTTCCCACCTGAACATGAGTATGTATAACCCTGAGTTTCGGGACTTCCCTCACTATCTGGGACTTCCACTACCCCCTCTGTGGATTCAGACTGTGACCACCACTTTGATCAATGAACACTGAAATTGCAACAACCAAGTCTCTCCACTGGATCCAATTAGTGTCTTGTTCCAGCACCGCAGCCTCACTCCTGTGCCACGCAAGCATCTGCCAGTATTGAATCCCAGCTATCCACCATTTCCTGCCAACGCTGACTTTGCAACTGCTCCTGCCAGGTTTTCTGGGCACAGGGGAGGTGAACCACGTGGAAAGGCAGCCACCTTGTCTCTGTCCTGTGGCCACGTGTCTTTTTTCTGGGTGTGGGAGGCTGGCCACCATTTGGATTTAGTCCTGTGAGTGGAGCTTGGGAAGTTTCTCCTCATCGATTGATTTAACCCAGTATTTTTCAGTATTGGTATCTGCATTCTTCTTTGTAAGGAGTTATTTTTGTACTTACATCCTGGTGTATTTTGGTCTCTCTCTCCTTATTGGAGAAACCAGGGTTATTGAATCCAGGGGAGGAGACTTTTGTCTGAGATCTACACCCCTATAAATTCCTTCAGAGATAGGGCTTGGTTTTAGTTTTTCCCTATGTTAATGGTAACAATAATATTACCTCTTACAGTAAAACTTTTGTGTTGACACTTATGCAAAAAGTGTTGAACAAAACAGAAAGAATAACAATTTCGCACTGAGTGCAGTGACTAAGACATAGGGCCATACGTGAACAATGAAAATGAAAACATCAGCTCTGTCTTGTGAATTAGCGCTCTGCCATGAGAAAGCAGACACCTTACACATTACACACAAGTGACCACGAAGTGACTGAGTTTAAAATCTCTGTTGGCAGGAGAAAAAGTGCCAGTAAAACCAAAGCTCTGGACATGACGAGAGCAGCCTTCAGAGCGCAGCCTTCAGGCTGCTCAGGGAATTAGTAAGTAAGTTACCCTGAGAAAATATTTTTATAGGTGCTGGGGTCCATCAGTGCTGGTCACTTTTCAAACATCACCTCCAAAGGGTGCAGGAGCAGGCAATTCCCACATGTCACAAGTCAAGCCGGCAAGGCAGAAGTCTGGCTTGGCTGAACAGGGATTTTTCTTGAAAATAGGGCAGAAAAGGAAAGTGCATGCCCAGTGGAAACAAGGTCAAGTGACATGAGAAGAATACAGAGAGGCTGCTTGCCACTGTAGGGAGAAAAATCTGTGCAGCCAAAGCTCAACTGGAGTTGAAGCTGGACAGAAATGTGGGGGACAATAAAAAGAGATTTTTTCAAATATGTTAATGACAATAGGCAGTACAAAAATATCATCTCATTACAGGGTGAGGATGGTCACCTCACAAACAGGGACAGAGACAGGGCAGAGGGGTTTAACATCTTCTTTGCCTCTGTCTTCAACATGGATGATGGACAAGGGGGTCTTAGAGCCCTGAGCTAGAGGACCATGACTGAGAATTATCAGCTCCCAATCAACCCCGAAATTATGTGGGATCTGTTGTTCCAGCTGCATCCCTACAAATATATGGGGTCTGATGGGATTCATCCCGTAATCCTTAAAGAGCTGGTTGATGTCATTGCAGAACCTCTCTTGATTTTTGAGTGGTCTTTGGAATGCAGAGAGGTCCCAGCAGACTGGAAGCAACAAGAAGACCCCAGAAACTACAGGCCTGTCAGTCTCACTTCACTTCCTGGTAAAGTTATGGAGAAGATTATTATGGAGAAGATTAATCTGGGAAATACTGAGAAACACCCAAAGGACAGTGCTGTCAATGATCACAGCCAGCAAGGTTTCATTAGAGGGAAGTACTGCTTAACCAGCCTGATTTTCTTCTATGACAAGGTAACCCACCAGTTGATCAAGGGAAAACCAGCAGACATAATTTTTTTAAAATTTCAGTAAAGATTTCAATCCTGTCTCCCACAGGATCCTTCTGGACAAAATGTCCTGTTTCAGCTGGATAAACACATCATGTGGTGGGTGAGCAATTGGCTCATGGGTCGAACACAGAGGGTAATAGTGAATGGGGGAACATCAGACTGGTGACCTGTCACTAGTGGGGCTCCACAGGGCTCCATTTTAGACCCTGTGCTCTTCAACATCTTCATAAATGACTTGGATGCAGGACTAGAAGGGATACTAAGCAAGTTTGCAGATGACACAAAACTGGGAGGAGCTGTCGACTCCCTGAAAGGCAGGGAGGCCCTGCAGAGAGACCTGGGCAAATGAGAGGGCTGGGCAATCACCAAGGGAAGTGAAGTTCAGCAAGGGAAGCGATGGATTCTGCACCTGGGATAGGACAAACCCACGTGTATGTACAAACTGGGGAGCGAGATGATAGAAAGCAATGCCATACAAAGGGCCCTGGGGGTCCTGGTCAGTGGCAAGTTGCATATGAGTCGGCAGTGCCCTGGTAGCCAGGAGGGCCAACCCTGTCCTGGGGGCCATCAGGCAAAGCATCACCAGCTAGATGAGGGAGGGGACTGTCTTGCTTTGCACTGCACTGGGGTGGCCTCATCTTGAATATTGCTTTGGGCACTATACATTACAAGAAAGATATTAAGCTGTTAGAGAGTGTCCAAAGGAGGGCAAGGAAGACGATGAAGGGCCTTGGGAGGAAGCCATAAGAGGAGTGCCTGAGGGCACTTGGTCTGCTCAGCCTGGAGAAGAAAGGACTGAGGGGAGACAAGATACAACTTCCTTGTGAGCGGAAGCATATTTGGTGATTCTGTGTAAAAAACTAAGATATCTAAAGCAACTACAATTTAGGCATTAATTCATTTTGGCATGCCTGAGTTAATGACATAATAACATTTTTAAAGTGACTTGTTAACTATGTTAACTATGTTAACTATGTTATGTTAACTATGAGGAGTGATATATATTTTAAAGTATTATTCAAGTGACTTTAAAAATCAATTTGTTTTCCAAGGAAATTAAGCCTATATGACTGCCCTGTCAATTTTCCTTGTCTCTTCCCTGAACTCTTGACCAACATCAGCCAAATTCAGCAGAAGATTCTGACATGTCTAACATTCTCACAGTTTTTGTACCAATATGAAAACAAACTGAGAAGTGCCAAATGCAAGAAAGTCTGCAATGTAGCAGCAACAACTCAGCAGAGGATCAAGGTGTTGTAGGTCTTCTGTTTTTATAAAGGTGAATTTTGTGCAGTTACTTGTTGCTGTACTAAGCACCATGCAAACAGGCATGTAATTATGGGGAGTCTCAGGGGTCTTCTGGTAATCCCTTGGCACCAGCCAGGACACCAAGGTACTCTCATGCTATGTCCCCTGGTTGGTGTCACACACTGAGGCAGTCTTTCCTCTACCTGTACTGCATATTGACACATTTCTGGAGGCTTAGAGAGATGTCTTCCTTCAACATGGTCTCTTCAGATTTTTTAATTGGGGGTGGGGGGTAGAGTAGGGTGCTATTTTTCTGTTAGGCAAAAACACTCTCTTAAATTGCAATAGGTCCTATGGAAGCTGGATTTAGCGTCCACTTTGGCAGTCTTATTTGGACATGAGCATTTTGGCTTATATGGGAACACCAGATCAAGTATTTAATCTTTACAAATTGCATTTCTAGATTAATGATAGTAATGGTATTTACAATGCATTCACAACGACCCTTAGAGTCATGTACAATTTATGCAACAAGAAGAAATGTAATTCACTCGCATCAGCCTCACACCTGTAGTTGTCCAGAACATGAAGACTATATGCAGGCTTCAGAAATGGTTTTCACTGGCCATCACTCAGGGCTTAAGCTTATGTTAACCTTGAAGTGTTGGAAGCTGCAAACAAATCTGTATTGAACTGGAAATAGACTATACACTTGGAGCTATTAGGTCTGTCTACCTATGTCAAACTATCAGGAATACCAATTCTATTTAAAATAGTGTAGAAAGAGATAGTACTAGATAGTTCTGAATGTGTCATTAATAGAGTTAATAAATATGGCCCTCACAAGATTGATAGCAGGAAACCAAAAATCACAGCCTCCTTCTCCAGAACTGCAAGTGACAGATATATGATAAAGGACTGAGGTAAAATCAGGATCTTGGTGTGAAGAAATACAAATGTTTACATCTAGTTTTGATTCTGTTTGGAGTGATGTGAGAGCCACAGGACAGTGAATCCTTTGGAAAAGGAGATTAACAAAGTAACACCATGAGAGAGTCCATGTACCATCAGAAATGCGGCTCAACCAAAGCCATAACCCATTAATGATACACTAATCAGCTGCAGGAAAGCCGCACACTGCAAGCCGAAGACTCAGAAGTTCCACACCACCTCATTAATTTAGATACACCTGCAGATATATATATACATTTAAAAAAAAAATATATATATATATATACAAAGCGATACGTGAGGCAATAACCGCTTTTAGGCTGGTGACCGTGGCTACTATTCAAGACCCTTGGGACCAGANAGATGAGGGAGGGGACTGTCTTGCTTTGCACTGCACTGGGGTGGCCTCATCTTGAATATTGCTTTGGGCACTATACATTACAAGAAAGATATTAAGCTGTTAGAGAGTGTCCAAAGGAGGGCAAGGAAGACGATGAAGGGCCTTGGGAGGAAGCCATAAGAGGAGTGCCTGAGGGCACTTGGTCTGCTCAGCCTGGAGAAGAAAGGACTGAGGGGAGACAAGATACAACTTCCTTGTGAGCGGAAGCATATTTGGTGATTCTGTGTAAAAAACTAAGATATCTAAAGCAACTACAATTTAGGCATTAATTCATTTTGGCATGCCTGAGTTAATGACATAATAACATTTTTAAAGTGACTTGTTAACTATGTTAACTATGTTAACTATGTTATGTTAACTATGAGGAGTGATATATATTTTAAAGTATTATTCAAGTGACTTTAAAAATCAATTTGTTTTCCAAGGAAATTAAGCCTATATGACTGCCCTGTCAATTTTCCTTGTCTCTTCCCTGAACTCTTGACCAACATCAGCCAAATTCAGCAGAAGATTCTGACATGTCTAACATTCTCACAGTTTTTGTACCAATATGAAAACAAACTGAGAAGTGCCAAATGCAAGAAAGTCTGCAATGTAGCAGCAACAACTCAGCAGAGGATCAAGGTGTTGTAGGTCTTCTGTTTTTATAAAGGTGAATTTTGTGCAGTTACTTGTTGCTGTACTAAGCACCATGCAAACAGGCATGTAATTATGGGGAGTCTCAGGGGTCTTCTGGTAATCCCTTGGCACCAGCCAGGACACCAAGGTACTCTCATGCTATGTCCCCTGGTTGGTGTCACACACTGAGGCAGTCTTTCCTCTACCTGTACTGCATATTGACACATTTCTGGAGGCTTAGAGAGATGTCTTCCTTCAACATGGTCTCTTCAGATTTTTTAATTGGGGGTGGGGGGTAGAGTAGGGTGCTATTTTTCTGTTAGGCAAAAACACTCTCTTAAATTGCAATAGGTCCTATGGAAGCTGGATTTAGCGTCCACTTTGGCAGTCTTATTTGGACATGAGCATTTTGGCTTATATGGGAACACCAGATCAAGTATTTAATCTTTACAAATTGCATTTCTAGATTAATGATAGTAATGGTATTTACAATGCATTCACAACGACCCTTAGAGTCATGTACAATTTATGCAACAAGAAGAAATGTAATTCACTCGCATCAGCCTCACACCTGTAGTTGTCCAGAACATGAAGACTATATGCAGGCTTCAGAAATGGTTTTCACTGGCCATCACTCAGGGCTTAAGCTTATGTTAACCTTGAAGTGTTGGAAGCTGCAAACAAATCTGTATTGAACTGGAAATAGACTATACACTTGGAGCTATTAGGTCTGTCTACCTATGTCAAACTATCAGGAATACCAATTCTATTTAAAATAGTGTAGAAAGAGATAGTACTAGATAGTTCTGAATGTGTCATTAATAGAGTTAATAAATATGGCCCTCACAAGATTGATAGCAGGAAACCAAAAATCACAGCCTCCTTCTCCAGAACTGCAAGTGACAGATATATGATAAAGGACTGAGGTAAAATCAGGATCTTGGTGTGAAGAAATACAAATGTTTACATCTAGTTTTGATTCTGTTTGGAGTGATGTGAGAGCCACAGGACAGTGAATCCTTTGGAAAAGGAGATTAACAAAGTAACACCATGAGAGAGTCCATGTACCATCAGAAATGCGGCTCAACCAAAGCCATAACCCATTAATGATACACTAATCAGCTGCAGGAAAGCCGCACACTGCAAGCCGAAGACTCAGAAGTTCCACACCACCTCATTAATTTAGATACACCTGCAGATATATATATACATTTAAAAAAAAAATATATATATATATATACAAAGCGATACGTGAGGCAATAACCGCTTTTAGGCTGGTGACCGTGGCTACTATTCAAGACCCTTGGGACCAGAGGGAGGAGCCACCGGGAGCTGGGGGGCCGTGCCCGCCCCCGGGCCGGGCGGGGTGGCGCTGGCGCCGCGGCGGCCGCTGGCGTGGGGAGCTGGAGCTGCGCTTCCCGAGGACGAAACGATGCTGTTTCAGAGCTGGAGAAATCCCCGCTCCCAGCGCGGGCCGAGAGCAGGGAAGTCAGTCACCTGGCGGTGAAGGACAGTAAAACAGGGACGGAGGGGGAAATCTCTGCCTCTCTCCCTTCTCTCTTCTGCAAGAGATCCACCTCTCGTTTTCCTCCCAACTCTTTTAGCATAACCTTCAAAGAAGACCATACCTTACAGACTTTCTTTTGCATTTATAAAATTTTCTTTTTACTATTACAGAGAGACTGGCTACAAAACATTTTTTTGAGTCTATGCAAGACTTGGGGGATTTTGTTATCTTGCCAGCGAAATTGTTCATCGCTAATGTCTTGTGCTCACAGGGTGCTAAATTAGCTACCAGAGTAGGCATGACGGAGAAAGGCTTTTATCATTGACTGTTCTCTTCAGTTTGAACACATTTGCTTGAAATTTGCTGCATGATGCTGTCCAGGGAAGCAGGATTTTTTCTCAGGATGCAGTGATTCGCCGGTTTTTGAGCTTATTGCAGAAGAAGAAGAAAAAAAAATATCTTTAAACTGAGTG
>VXAU01000825.1:160231-246860 GCA_013399695.1 Formicarius rufipectus | reverse complement strand
GGGATGAAGCGTTGGACGGCGGCTGCCAGAGCCGAGCGCGGCTTCCCCTCCGCCTGCAGGGCCCCCAGCATCGTCATGATAGCGTTAATAATAGTGGTGAAGATGGTGGTGGTGATGGTACTACCCGTGTGCTCTCAGCGTTGCATGAGCGCCGGGGGCAGCGGCGAGGAGGCGGCAGGGGACCTGCGGGTATCCCCGCAGAACTTGGCTCCCAAGCTATTCTCCCTGGGCATCTCCTCTTCTACCTCCTTCTCCTCCCCTCGCCTCCGGGAGCAAGGGGAAAACACTTCCCTCCCCTCATCCCCCGCCCCCCGGCGCAGCGCCCGGCTCCCGCAGCCGAGGCAGTGCGGCGGGATGCTGGGTAGGAGGCGGAGGGCCGGCTCCGGGGCCGCTGGAACAAGCAAACTTTGCATTAGGACGGTGCGAGCTGTGAGGATTCTGCTCCCTCTCCCACTCCCGGCCCAGTTCTGGCTCCCTCCCCCCTGAAGGAGCATGCCTGGGAGTGCTGAGCATGCTCCTTTGCGGAGATGGAAAGCCTACCCACACTTGCTGCCAGACCCCCCCTCGGTCCTGAGCGAAATTTGGCTCAAACCATAATAGTATAAATCTTTCTATCCATTTACACGCGGTAAAGAGGGTGGCTGACTCAGGGGAGGGAGCGGGCGCAGGTGCCCCTCAAGACGGACTGCGGAGCGCAGGGGCGCAGAAGCCCGAGGGGCGGGGCACACACCTCGCCGCGGTGGTGGCGGAGGTATCGCTGAAGAAGGGATGGGAAAGGAAAGGGAAGATAGCCTTCCTTGCCGTAGTATGTACACAGTTCTCGGGACGCCCCTGCTGAGCGCCAGGGCTCTTCTCTGGGAAGGTAAACTGGTGAGCGCTGACAAACCAGATCTGAAAGTACTTCAGCGTACTTGTCTGTAAGACATCAGTGATAAATAGATTAACCCCACAGTGTTGCTCAGAACTGCTGTAAATCCGCCCCCCCCCCCGCAAGGAAAAACACCCCGGGACTGTACGCTGTTTGAGGGGAAGGAAGCGCAGGATGGGAAAGGCGATAAAACAATCGGTGTGCTTGAGAACCGGTGATCCTCACAGCACTCCCTGGGCTGCCACGCCGCAAACGCTCCTTGCTCCCTGAGCTGCCGGGGAGTCCTCCGTCCTGTCTCAGCCTTCCCGGGATTCACGAGAGGCGGCTGGTGCGGGAAAGGCAGGAGCCGAATCTTCCGATTACGGGGGGCGGGGCCGAAGTTTTATTATACAGGATTATTTTTAAAGCGTCTTTAAAGAAAGTATGTTTATGCTACATACTTAGCGTGAATTGTCCGTGAAGCCTGAGGCACGTCCCGCTGTGAGCCGGGCATCCAGCCCGGGCTGGGGCAGAGCAAGGGGCTTCCAATAATCCCGTAGTCATCTGCGTTGCCATTAGACTCATGTTGCAGCGTGTAGAGGCTGAGCGACCTTGAGCGAAGCAGCGGAGATGAGAAGTAAGCGTCGACACTTCCATAAGGATGAGATGAGGTTCCAAAGGAGGCATTTCTGCAGATGCTTTTAGGATCTGGGCAGCTCTCTGGGACCAGCTACTTTGGCACGATGCTTTTCCTCGCTTGCCCCGTTGTTTTATTGATGTGTGGCTGCTGGGAGAGATGTTGGGCGCCGGCTGGGCGCCGTCCGGCACGGCGGCAGGAGCGGGATGAGGAGCAGCTCCCGCCGGCCGGCAGGGGGTGGTGCGGGCCCGGCAGGCAGCCCACCGCACCGGGAACACCTTCCCACACCAGCAGCGCCGCCTGTGCCAAAGCAGGAATTTGGGGGTTCCCCCCAGGGCGAACAGTCCATCCTCTCTCCCACCAGCAGGAGTACAAGATGGGGGGCAGGGCTCTTAGGGTTCTAGGAGATTCCCAGCTGGTGACCTTGCTGTAGTTGGGTACAGTGAAGCGCATGTCCCATCTCCCACGAGACATGAAAGCTTTCATCTGTTTCTGGGTAGTCTCAGGAGACCTGAAGTCATTTCAGCGCCCCGCTCCTCCTCTTGGCAGACACAGCCCCTTTCCAGACCAAAGAGACAGTCAGGGCATACAGATACCAGGCAGCTGGAGGTCCTGAGGTGTCCGGTGGACTCTCTCCTGCACCACATTTCACGGAGGGCTCACACCAAGAATGTCAAATGTAGTAACAGTGTCATAATAGAGCTTACCAAGAATTTTGGAAACAGGCTGGACACTGTCTGTCTTGATACCAGGTTTTCTTCATTATGACCAATGTATGCCAGTAAGCAACAAAAACCATAGTGACAACTTCCCCACTAATATAAATCAAATGTGTCTTTACTGATGATATGCAATAATGACAATGGAAATATATACTATGTGATATGTAAAGCCTCTGTATGTCTCAGGTCAGGCATGAAATACAAATTTGGAATCTGTGTGTTATTTATTGCACTGATGTATAATGAATTCTGAATTATGTATATTGATGTATAATGAATAGACATTTTGAAAGGTGATTTTGTGAAAAACTGAATTAGTATCATGTGTGCAACACCTGCTAATGGGGTTAGGTGTGCTTCCCCTTACTAGTCTGTGCACGGAACACTGACGGAAGAGATCAGTACTGAAAACAGAGACTACTCTTCCAGAGGTTTTGAGCTGTTCTGGTTTTCCTTTGATCTGTCTCATCTTCTGGCTCAGATGCATACAAGAACTTTCCTATGACTTTTTAACTCACAAACCTGTGGAGCTTTTGTTTTAAAGGAGTAGTGCTGAAAAGAGAAACTAAATACTTCTGTTGCAGTTGCACTGTAGTCTTGGGTTTAGTGTTGTGAAGGACTGTAAGTTACCTTTAGTATTTGTAAGTCTGTACCTACAGTTTGAACATACATGCACGTGTATGGTTATGTGTGTATTTTGCATTTTATAGGGCTTTTTGGGTTGCATGATTGTATAAAATATGATGAATTAACTTACTTTGCATTTGGGATATTCAAAACTTATGTTGAGGCATGTAAATGGTTGAAATTGTTTGAACTTGATTTGCAAAGGAGAGGCATTTGTGTTTGTTGTATGTACTCTTTTGACTTGGATTGACAGTGGATAGATTGTTACATTTTTTTTCCTTCATATTTACTGTTATTTGACACAATTCCTCTATATAATTGCTCTTAGGTTTGTTTAGAAACCAGTTTGTGTACAGCCTTAGTGGGAGATAGTGTTCCTTGTAGTCTGCAAAACACTCTGATACTTTCCTGGAGGAAAACTGGTTTGTAATCGAATGTGTGATAACAGTGAGATAATTAATATGATTGAATAAAAAACATCCTGGAAACCATTTATTGCTTGAAAACATTGGTTCAGTGAGAATTTTTTGTCACAATCCCAAGGAGTTTTTTATTAGTGCACTTAAGTGTCTTGAAATTGCCACTTTAGTATGCAAAAAACATTAAACACTTTACTTCTGAATCATCTTGTAAATATTAGCTGAATTTCTTTATTCAGTTCATGTGAGAGTATTTATAGTCTGTTTACAGTTTTACATTTCCTGGTGATATAAAACTACTCAACATTTGCGTGAAACTGGTCACAGATGGGGTTTTTGCAATAATAGTTTTCCAATGTGACTTACGTATTTGTGAAATATTTTATAAATTCAAACAAGGAAACCACAAGAGTTTAAACAAGGGGTTGATTCAGTAGTTTTGTGGTCTTGAATATGTAGATCACTGCCTGGTTTAAATTAACAAGATAACTAATACCCTGAGGAATTCTGTAACTTTAAATTTTTATTTTTTTTTTTAAAGAAGGAGCCAGGAAAATTCACATGCATGGTGTGGTGTGGAAGGACTCATGATGAGACTAGGTACATGGTTATATTTCTGTTTTAAGTCTGTCATTCCATAATGGAAAGTATAGTACTCTGCAATACTCAACAGGCTTTTATGAAAACCTACTTCAATCATTCAAGCCTTTGCTTGCAATGTGGACAACTTAGTGTTGATATTAAATGATTAGTCTTTTTAATTAAAAACCTGTTCTCTCCTACCCTGCTCTTCCTATGGTCGTGGTTTATTAAGGCCCTATCAGCAACACTGAATAAAGACATTTAACCTTTGCATCCACAGTCATAGAATTCAGCCTTTAAACCATTCTTCATGAAAGGTCAAGCTGAAATGGTTTTAAAGTAATATACATGCAAATTCCTTTTTTCTGTATTCCTGTTATGGGATTTCCTCTCCATCTCCCAACATGGATAAAGACTAGACAGTCCAGGAGATTTGAGAAAATTCTATGCATAAAATATAGTTTTTCAGCAGACATAGAAAAAAGTTAAGACAATGGCAGTGCTCTCACGATACACTTTAGAAATCATTTGTGTAGTATCACTGCAGAGAATCAGTATAACCTGTGGCCGAGCTTTTTGACATTGTATATTACAGCTTTGCTAAGCTCAACTCTCTTAAATTGAAAATACATCAAAATCTGAAGGCTTGGTTAAAGGGAGAAAACCAGTTTATCTTCCTTTTCTTCATGGATTTTGGGATAAATATAATTGTTTTCTTCTGCCACTATATTCTGCACTTTAAAAAAAAATAGATGTAGAAGATTTACATGAAGGTCAGCAACACATTTTTTTTCTTCCTGAAATGGAAGAGGTTTGAGTGTGTGAGGCTACTGGGAGCTCGGTTGTTTTTGTAGGTCTCAGTGTAAGATTTGGAGACAACGTATAACTCATGCTAGAGGCGTTTTAAAGGTAAATCGCTCTAAAGTGAAGACATTCTTGTGAGTCCCAGTCATGCTTTCTTATTATGACCCTTAACCTTTTGGAGGCTGATATTACTTTCCCAGCTTCTTGATTAAGCTGGGGTAAAAAAGCTTGTAAAGTAGTATGGCAGAAATGTCACAAGAGACTTTTCCTGCGAAGTCATTTCACCTTGTGGTATTTTACATAAATTTTTTATAACCATGTCCAGTGTAGTTGTTTCTATGTCCTCTAAAGATCCAGCATTCCAAAGGACAAAGATAAGCGTAATAATAATAATAATGATGGCGCACTGAGTTACAAATAGACACTTTTCTCACTTTGACATGGAAGTTCTTAATAGGGAAGGTATGGTCATTTTCTTCTCTCATTCAAAAGAGACCTGGAGAACATGAGTTAGAAATTGTACTATAGCCTTTATTTTAAATACTTTGTATATATAAAGAGCTTACAGAAACCTATTTAATTCCCTGTTGTACTTTTGACTGCAGACATGTATAATGCATTGTAAAGCTAGAACTACCTAACAGTCCAAGAATGAAGACACATTTATCTACTAAAACATATGATCCTCTGCTAATTCTAAGACACTACAACGTTAACTCTGATCCACAACAAAACACTTCTTTGTGAAGAAAGATGTTGCAAGGTTGCTATCCACAAGAACTGGGTTTTGTTCCTTGTCACAGGAAGGAATGACTGTTGGCTAAGTCACAACGGTGAGAGACACAAAATGTGAGACTTTATTCCCAGAAGTATTACTGCAGCTAATCACACAAGGCCGGATTTACAGAGGTACTGAGTAAGTCAAAGCAAGCTTCTGGTGCTCAGCAACTTTAGTAAAAAAAGATTCTGCACTTGCTTTATACATCTAGATAACATATGAAAGAGGATTCTGTGATATAAACCCTGTGTTTATATCTAAACTGCTTGAAAACTACTATATGAAGACATAGTATCTTTCTGCAGTTTAAAATTATCAGTACTTGAGTCAGTGCAATTACATCAGCCAAAGCACACCAGTGATATGCCTAAAAGTCAGCGACACAAGCAATTGAATTCCTCAGGCATAAGAACCTCACCTTTAGCCATATTTATCTCTTTTAGCAGTCCTCTTAAGTTCATGTGGGTGGCATGGTCTGGGATTTATAGGTTCCACCTTGCTGCTCCTACAACTCTTGAACAAATTATGTTAGTGAATGGAGGCTGACGCTACTGAAAAATCACATCCTTTCCAGTTTGTATTAAAGTAATTGTGTACATTTAATGGTAACACATAAACTGAAAACAGAATTAATTTTGATTTATGCTTTCTAAATGCATTATACTTTGTACCATGGTCATGGTGGAAAGTGCATATTTTGGATCAGATCCACAGAGCTATTTTTGTTATTTTTGCTCTTAAAGTTCAGTATTGATACTTCTTCTTCTTAGTAATGTAGGTCTTCTTGTACTCAAAATTGTTTATAAGTTATTTTGAGTTGGATTCAAGAAAGGGGAGAAATTTTGTAACTTCATCTTGAATACAAGCAATGCATTTGCTCAAGTATGTTGGGACCAGTAGTTGAGAAAAAAATGCCATAAATCACTGACGTTACAGGTAACATTCTTTCCAAATCAAGTTAATCAGGAGTAATAAATTATATTATTTCTAGTTAAAGCTAGTTGACTTGCACTATAAATAGTTACACCCTTTAATTAGTTGAAGACAAGTAACTGAATTGTGTTACAGGAAGGCTTCATGTTTGCTTAACTTAGACTTGCATTTAACAAATTGCCAACATACATGAAATAAAAGTAAAAAGAAAAAGTCAATAGAGCCTTTGCTGCTTTATAAGCTAGTATGTGTCTGCACATAGAGCAACGGAGATGACAAAGGCAATCTAAAATTTCATGAGTTACCTATAATAAAGGGGAAGAGAGCTAGTTGAATTAAGCCTCAGATTCTGGGCTTGAGATTTAAAACCTTTTATATCACCTTCAATTTAAAGCCTTATATTGGAAAGGCTGTTAAATCTGAACTCAGAAAGGTGCCTAGCTGTCACACATCGAGCTTGCCTGCTGTGTGCTGGGAAGGATCAGTGCTGGCTCTGCTCTATCTTTTCTGAGGCTCAGGCAAAAACGTTGGTTTGCAAGAACCTTCGGAAGTAGTCAACACTTTAACAGGCCCACTATGAGACCTCCAAGTCCTGTGTTTTCTAGGCACATTCATTATTTCCTTTAGAAGCTGCTACAAGGGGGCTGCCTACAGTGCAGCAGGGGCTCTGTCCTGGAAAGGAATCCACCCAGACCGCACTTCATCCACCAAGCATTTGTAAATACTTAGTTTTCCATATTAATGCTGCTTAGGCACATCACACTAATGACTAACACATTTACTTGCATATTTCCCATCTGGACTGAGAGGGGTATTTTAGGATTTATCCTGCTTAGAGGCACTGATGCTCATCTACCAGATATATCGAACTCTCCTGAGGACTGAGATCTAATGAGGGTGCTCAGGGGTGATTTCTTTGCAAACATGAGTTCAGCACACAATAGTGACTCCAATGGCTTACACTTGATAAGTGGCCAAATGAAGTCAAAATTGCCTGTGTCTTCCCTTTAATATGATTTTTTTTTTTTACTCTTAGCTTAAACTACATATAGTTTAAACAACTAAATGAGGCTGTAGCACAACTTGGGGGGTTGTTTTCATTCTGAAGAAAAGATTGGGCCAGTTTTCTGTATTCAGAGTGATTGCTTGGTCATCATAGTCCAGGAGAACATTTAAGAACGTGAATCAGGTCAGTAGAGAAACTTTGTCAACCTTGTAAGGCTTCAGGGAAAATGTAGGATTTTTTGTTGTTGTTTTTTGTTTGTTTGTTTGTGGTTTTTTTTTCCTTTATTCCTTTTTTTTTTTTTTTTTTTGGTAATTTATCTTGGCTAATTCCAGAGTCTCCCTGGCTGTTGTAAATCCCATTCACCAAGTAATATATGTGTGAGGAAGGAAGTTGAATGATCTATGCCTCAGTAAATGGTAGAGAGGATTTCAGAATGCATTACAAAGAGACTGGAATTTTTTCAAGAAGACCACTTAGCCTTAAAGCTGAAACTCATAGTTTGAGTAGTTTCAGTAGTTTGAAAATTAGCTCTGAATAAGTACAAACTAGGACACACTCATGATAAAAATCCACTTCTCCAAAACAACAGAAAATCATAATCCTCTCAGAAGTTTAGAAGAGTTCAGGCAAAAAAGGAAAAGATGAAAATTGGGACCAAGATCCATCTGTGTTTTGTTTTGCTTGAGTCATCAATAACAGATGGTAAATACTCCCTAGAAATCACTCAGCTGAGTTACTGCAGTTTGTGGGGTACCTAAAATATCTATCCTTAGCTTTAACCTTATACTCTTTGTCAGAACCTCAGTTCCTCTGAAGGGACCAGCACAGAGGCTTGTGTGTAATTGTCCATTTACATACCGTACCTGGTATGTAAATACTGGTAATAATTATCTTCCCTTATTTTCTGAAACAATAGGATTTAATCCCAACACACAACTGCCTATCTGTGTCAAACTTTACATGTGGTTGCAAAAATAGCTAGCAACAAGCTGACACTGACTGCCACTTCCTGTAGTACTCGAGTTGACATCTACTATTTCAGATACACATCAACTTAGAAATATTCTATGTGCCATTTCCCAATGACTTCTGCAGTTGAGCAGGCATGAGATGAATGCAAAACCTGTCTGTTGTATAGACTCATGTTCCCACTTAATCTTGATGCAGGGAAAATTATTCTTCAATTTCATCAATGTTTTATTAGATTTTCCTGAAAAAGCTGGCAGAAGCATATCATTCTTCAGAGACTAACAAGTTAGTTAACGTGTGCTGTTTCCCCAGTACTGATATTGATATTGTCATTTCTGTAAGTATATCTTGTTTTCAAGGGAGTGAGTTACTATTTATAGAATGGATCTCATACCTTCCTTCCTTTCTCCCCCAACTCATTATGAGGTACAAGTGAGTATGTGATTGGAAAATGATCTATTTGCCCAGAAGAGACCTCTCCCTAGTTAAGCTCCCTATTTTGTTCAGTATTAATTTAGATGAGGTAGATAATATTCACTGTTCATGTAAATATGTCATCTACTCAGTCTAGCGAGACCACTTGTGCTATTGCTTAATAAAGTTATCGGTATGTGAGTAGTATCTTTGTGTCTCATGGTAAAATTTCCATCATACTGCTGACAGGCATAAAACAGGAGGGCACCCTTTGCTGAAGTGCCATCTGTCCTACTGAACTTGGACTTTTGTAATACTTGATCAATTAACGAATCTACCTAGTAGGCAGAAAATTGCGGCATCATGAGCAGTGCAGAGAGGGAGCACTGGGAGAACTGAAGCCTAGCACCTGATATGTTAAGAATTATAGATTATATTGAGTAAAATTCATTTTGGTTTTGGTCTTATGCTGCTGCATCAGACTATAGTGCTATTATTTTGTAACAGACATGCAGAGCTTTCCCATGCAGTTTTAGAATAGCCAAGTGGAATGTAATGATTTGAAGTTGAAAGGGAAGGCTGAGGGGTGCAATAATAAATGACAGCACAGTGATGGTGTGCTGAGCTGGTGGCAAACTGAATCAAAATGGCTGTCTGCACTGCTACTGATGCCAGTGCCTCACTGATGTATCATAATTATTCACAGATTAGCACTATGTTTTGCAATTTAAAAAATAGAGGATAACTGAGTATTTTGTACTAGCATTACCATGCAGTAAGCAAGGTGCCTGTGGCATGTGCAACATTTAATGCATGTTAAAAAAAAAATTAAAAAGTGAAATTTGTTTTTTGAGGTGCTAGAATACTCAAATGACTACTCAGGAAATTTGTAGAAATCCCATTGCACAGGTGGTGATGGGACCAGAAAAATTCAAGACTCTATAATAGCATATGATGTTGCTATTGTTGGTATGAGTTGGATGGTGTTAAAACGGCTACTGTCTTACTGTCCCATTGGAATGTTACCACTGAATTGGTATGCCATATGTTTTATAGTTTTCTGATCTAAGTGTGGGATCAAAACTTGTGCTCCTGGGCAATGCGAATTTTCCCTAAATCATATGAAAAAGAAGTTGAGATTCATTTCACTTAGCTTTCACTGGATATTATTTTAGAGAAAACCTTTCTTCTTCTGTTGAATGGGTGTATTTTTCTGTTTCTTATAATGCCAAATAATTTTTTTTGCTACCTCAGCCTTTAATAAAGAGCTAATGGTACTTCCGGAGAGTAGCAATCACCAGTATCAGTATTGTTTTCATCTGTGGAAACTAGGTGTATTCTTACAACTAATAAGATAAATAGGCTTACACTTTTCACAAGATGATGCTGTGATTTTTATTTAAAACAGAATTCTAGTTTTCTCTCACCTGACCCACCGACCTGTTCTGCAGTGTGAATGTGTGATTTTCTTAGCAGTGATACAGTGGTATAAGTTTTAATTTTAGGGAACATGAACACTTTCAAACCAAGATCCAAAGTAAACTACAGCTTACTCAGCAGTAGTGCAACATCAGTAAGCTCTGTTGCAAGTGCTGGTAGTGGGCGGCTTGTAACTGAAGCATCTTAAGTTGAATCACCACTCACAAACCAGAACTGTTGTAACAGTGTTAAGTGCCCTGTCTGGGTATGATATTTTCTGGACATGCCAAGTTGCCACTATTGACATTAATCCAGAATTTGGCCCAAGAATCATGGCATAAGGGCAGATGTTTGGAACACAGTGCACAAATTGTCTACTTGCTGCAGAGGGTTATGATTGCGTGTTTGTTTCTTACTTCCTTTATTTGTCTAAATATTTTTTTCTTCTGATCTTGTAAACTAAAAAAAAAAATTAATTGAAAGTTTCATTATGAAAATGCTGTTTTCTACATGAGGAAATTAAATTACAATGACTTGGTTTTCATGCATGTATTTTTATCCCAGTAACATAGAAAAAATTGTTTTTTACAAAATAATTAATCTTAAACAGATTTAAATGCAACCTTAGAGCACAAAACAAGAACAAGGAAACAGACTTTTAAATCAATCAGTTTTATTCTTCACACAGCAATTACTTCTGCTGTCAACAGGAATCAAGTTTACTGCTGTTGGAAACTTGTAAAAAGTCAAATGTGTTCCTGTGAAATGCATTGCCAACTGCAAGTAAACCAGACCGCATATTTCAAGAACCAAACATCTCCTTATTTTACTGTCTATAAGGTTTGTTTACCTATGTAAAAGAAGTAGCAAGAATGTGAATTGAACAAAGAAAAGGAAATGCTCTATTCCTATGTGGCAGAGACATCCTGCTTATTGATCTTCTCAACTGCCTTAGCCAGAATGCACAGGATTTAGTTGTTCATCTCATGGGGAGCCAAGAGACGCCTATATCCAAAAGTTGAACTCAGATTAATATCGATATATTTGTGATTGTTACTACACTTCAATAAAACTAATCCTTATATCAGTACAAGATGTATCATAATTAAGTCATAATGACAATCACAATGCCATCTTTTTATTTAAAAAGTATCATCTGTGAACCTTTCAAGGGAAGAGGAGGTAGGAGGAGGAATAATTATGTCTGCTCAATTTATTTTGTTTTAATCTAAAGCCAATCAAAATAACTGCGTGGTTTTTTGTTTGTTTGGCTTTTTTTGTTTGTTTGTTTGTTTTTAATCTACCTTTAAAATCATACCTTTTAAAAGAGAGGTAAAATTGTAATGCATCCCTCACATAACAGTCAGTCTCAGTTTGATGGGTAGTTTGCTTTTATGGGCACCTTCTTCTGAAAAAAACAAAACAAGTGAAAACCTCAAAGCTGTACATTTTCACAGGCCAGGCTAAGAATGAAATGGCAGTGCTGTTTTCTGAGATAAACCAGGAAATACTAGCAGAATTTCAATACCAAAGGTTAATAATATAATCATCGGAGCTCTTGAAAGAGACCTGACTGCCTAAAGGCAACTTAATTTTAAACACTGAGACAAGTCAATCAGTATACATTGAAAAATATACATTGAGGGATGTAGATGGCATACATTACAGCTAGTTTTTAATTTATAACCTCTGAGATCTTGAATTCTTTCCTTAGCTTATTCAGAAACTTAGGTTCAGGTACATTTCTTTGTAGGGTACAGGTCTGCGTGTTGCTGGTCACTGGGTATAGAAAGAGAGATTCTAGGGAAAGTGCAAGACACAGAAAACTAAGTTTTTACTCAGAATTCTGTGTTTCCTGTTCTAATGTAAAAAAACCTCTTTTACAAGACTTTGTCTGGAGATAGGGGGGTGTTGTTGAGTAGAAAATGTAAATGTCATTTCAGCCAATGTCCACTGAGTGGTAGGAAGGTGTGCCCATTTCCCATTTAAAAATTTTACAGTATCAGAACTAATAGCATGTAGCATTTAAAGTGGCTAAGAACACAGTGGAAAGCAAAATACAGAGGTGCCATTAAAGCCATCTCAATGATTTTGTGAGCACTATCCTAACTCATGACTAAATGGATGCTTCTGACCAAATGCTAACAAATTTGGCAAAGCTGTTTGAAGCAAAAAAAAAAAAACAAATGGAATTTACCTCCTTTTTTTTTTTAATGTCTTTTATGAGCTCCACATGTATTTTTATTTGTTTCATGGAAGCCAATGCCAATGGTGCAGGGAGGAACCCACTTTCGCTTGACATACTTTGTTACACCTTGTGCTTTGAATATACTCTGACTTGATTTATTATATAGATATCTACATAGGCTGGTAAAGAAGGTATCTCTGTTTATGATCACAGGATAAATTAATAAAAGTATTATTTCCTAGACATCTTCTTTGACTATCAGCCTCTGCAAGAAAATACCTCTGGTCCTTTTAAGTCACATAGAAGAATATGGTTTATGGGTGATAGTACAATTACCCACTGACTCCTGGAAAGAAGTACAGCAAATGTGATTTTACATGTGATTTAGAGCATAATGAATACAGGGAATTTCTGGTCTTATCAAGGCCAATGGTCTCGAAACCCTTTTGAACAGTCTGTTCAAAAAACAGCCTTTTGGAAGGCTGTTGCTATCTAGGCCAAATAATTAATTCTGCAGCAAAATATCAGTGAAGAAAAATAGCTGATGATAAAATACCATATCACAGAATTATAGAATCAGTATAGTTGGGATTGGAAGGAGCCTTTACAGATCATCTAGTCCAAACCCCTTTGCAAAGAGCAAGGATATCTTCAAGTAGATGAGGTTGCTCAGGCTCCATGCAACCTGATCTTGAATGTTTCCAGAGATGGGGCATCTTCCACCTCTCTGGGCAACCTGTTTCAGTGTTTCATCACTCATTGTGAAAGCCTTCTTCTGTAATTATACAGAATCTAGTATATACAGTATCTAGTCTGAATCTACCCTTTTTTAGTTCACCCCTTGTCCATCTTTCTAACAAGCCCCCTTTAAGTACTGAAAAACCACAATAAAGTCTCCCCAGAGCTTTGTCTTCTCTAGGCTGAACACCCTCAGCTGTCTTATCCTCATCTGCAGTCCTTTGGTCATCCCCATGGCCCTCCTCTGGGCCTGCTCCAGCAGGTTGATATTCTTTCTGTGCTGGAGACCCTAGCCCTGGATGCAGTACTCCAGGTGGGGTCTCACAGGAGTGGAGTCAACAACCTGTTGGCCATGTTGCTTCTGATGCAGCCCAGGATAGAGTTGGTACTCTGGGCTTCAAGCACACATGGCCAGCTCATATCCACAAGGTATGGTGTGAATATCAGGTCTAGGTTCTTCCTCCAGTTCTTTCATCTATGGGATATGTGTACACACACACACACATCTGTATCTCTTCCTGAAGAAGCAGTATGGAATAAGCAGACTTATCTGAAGTGACAGTCAGGTGGATCATGCTGCTGCTGTGAAAGAGGTTACAGTAAAGAGATGTGCCTCTAAGTCAGTGGCTTCTTTGCTTGCTTTCTGCCCAAGTCCCTCCACCCCTGAGGTTTCTTTGGTACAGAAATAGACATAAAAACTAATACATTGTATCCATTTTTAAGAATCTAAAATTTTCTTCTGGGAAAGACTTATGTTGCCTTTTTTTTTTTTATTTTTTCCTAAAAGAAGGAAGATCTGCATGAGACATCTGCTTTATCTGTGCAATTAAAGGGAATAGCATGTTCTGTTTTCCAAGTACATAAGCAAGAAAATGCTTTCTTTCAATAGTTTGCAGCTGATACGGATAAAGAGGACAGAACATAATAAGGCTAATACAAGGGTTTGATTCTGTTATTTTTTATTTCTCATTTTTCTTTGTTGCCTTACCTCTTCTGAGTTAGCTTTGTGGCCTTTCAATTGTTTTCTGACAAACTTCCATAAGAAGAAGTATTTTTTGCTGGCCAGTCTGCTGATATAGTGTATTGTACTAGCTGAACCAAAGCAGTCTTTCTCTCTGAATTCTCCTTTCCTCTAAATATGATTCAATCCTTTTCTAAGTAGTATGTGTACTAAAAATTGTATATATGTACATATAGGAGTATATGTGAATGCAGCTTTTATAGGATGGTATTTTTCATTTTTATCTTTTAAACTTCCTTTTGGCAACAGTGCTGTAAGAGATGTGCTGTTGTAGCATTAGTCTCTGTTCGTTTGGATCTGATATCATAAGCACTCATCAGAACAATCTCATTAATTTCAGTAAAATGAGGAAATATTTGCTGAGATTTTTAGATTAATAGAAGAAACACTCAGAGAAGCAAGTGGGGAAAGTTTTCCTATGTCATGATTGGTGAGATATGTATCAAATTTGTCTTCATTGACCTTGTTGTCTAGTAGCTTTCTTTACTATGCACCCTCAGTAACAGCAGCAGTTCAGTCAACACACAGAATCAGGGCAGTGTTTGGGTCTAATTACTGCAGCAGTGTTTGTAGTAAGGGGCACTTTGTACCTGAGAGTGTAAGAACAAAGACAACAAGCATCAAAACTCAAAGGTCACAAAAATAACAGGCAAGGAACACCTTAGTTTTTAGTAACTGCCATAGCCAAAAATCACAGGGTCTTTTGATTGAATCTCTCCTTGGCCAGTATTTTCCTGAAGAGGCAGGTGTCTTGGCTACCCACCCACCTCCTGCTCTGCTGTCTCTCCCAGTGGTGCAATGCTGGTGTCTCTTCAGCTGGCTTTGCTGGGAGGCCCTTGCCTTCTACATTCTAAAAGCAGCTCTGCTAAAAATTCCGTGAGGTTTCAGGCCATATTAGTTTCCCTTACGACATCTGTAAAGAAATGCAGTCCCTGTGCTGCCTTTCTCTGGCTTGAGTCCCTTGAAACATTTTCCTTCTCATCTTGGGGGTGGCTGAGTCTTCCTTAACAGGGTGATAGGGAATTGGCAAATATGGAGGATGTGTTCTTCCTTGCTGCTAGCTTCAGCTCAGAAGACTGAGCTTCAGCTCAGCTTCAACTCAGAAAATCAAGCCCAGGCATATATTTTACTGCTCATAAGTAGTTATAATAGATGGAAGAAAATGTAGGCTAGTCATAAAAATAAGGGGCAGTGTTACAGCTTTTGCAACCATGTAATCAAAAATATTCTTTCTGTTTTGCACTGAGCCACTTGGAATCTGTAATACACTGAACAGAGATTTTATGTTTCCTTCCCCCCCATCAGTTTCCAGCAAGGAAAACAAGTGCTCTGCTTCAGCAAGTGAATCCACCCATGCTTGTGGTACACGTAGAGGCTGTGTGTGAGAATTATACCAATAATTACTGTTTAGAAGTGCTCTGCATGCAGATGCCACAATAGAACATTGAGAATGTATCACATAGTTATGGGAAACACAATAGGAATCTTTCTGCAAGTGAAATAATTATATTTTAGCCACGTTGGAACCAAATAACCCAGCTAGCTCTAAGTCTTTATTCACGTGTGAAAAGATCATTTATGCATTGTAATGCACCCTTGTTCAAATAATTGTGCTGGAATATTCTATGAGGGTTTTTGAACAGCTCTGTAATAGCCATAATGTTGGATGACAGCAGTATCATTAATAACCTGCATAAGTATTTCTAACCATGTGCAAATCATCCTTTTTCACATTGTAATTCATCACACAGTATTCCACATATATATTTCAAGAGAAATTAGCTGTACTTGAAATACTTCTCCAGCCCAATCAGCTCCATGCATAGGTTAGATGGTCCTGTGTTAGTGTGGGAGGGAAGTGACACCATATGCTGTTTCAAGGCCCATATCTGCAGAAGAGTGCTGAAAGACATGGTGGTTCAGAGGAGAGCCACGACACAAGAAGGTTGCCATTCAAGGTCTGTTTATCTGGTGAGGAGCAGTGCTGGGTAAGGCAGCCAGAGGCAGCTCTCAAAGGTTTCTGGTGCCCATTTGAAATACTGTCAATGAGGTCCTTTAGCAAAGGTTCTTCAAACTTTTAAGCAGGAAAATCCTCACATAAAGAGTAACTGAATAAAAGAGAGAACATGTATACTTCTCCAGGAACGGAAATTGTTAAAATGTCTCTACTTGTCCTATGTTTATGTGTCGTCTCCAAGTATCCTCCTGCCATGATCCATTATTTGTCTGATCCGTTGTGGCTGTTTTTGTGCTCCTAAAAAACCAAACAACATTGCTTCTAATGCTTGCTCTAGCTCAAGTACCTTGAAACAGGAGCATCATCAAAAATACCCCCAGTGAAAGTCTGAATGAACTTGGCCTGTTTAACAAACAAACAAACAAATAAGACTTGACTTGATGGAATGCAGCATAACTTCAGCATATTAAAGGACTTTAGTGGAGAAGAGCATAATAATATGTTTTCAGGCACAGAGATATAGAAGAAGGAGCATGATTACCTGCTGGAGTAAAGTTGCCATGAAAGAGATGAATTATCAGTCCCTTGATATTTACATGTTGAGACTGAATGCCTTTCAAGATGCTGTGCCTGAGGCAGTCATAAATTATGCTTTAGTCTAATTTATGTTACCAGCTTAATAGGAGTAAATAAGGTAAATGGGTGAAATAAACCTGTGACATTGAGAATAATTCAGTTGTTCCTTGATCACCTTTACTGTGTAGATTTCCAGATGCTGAAGTACCTTTACTGGAATTAAAGCATCAAGCATGTATATGTTTTCAGATTTTTTTATTTTTTTTTTAAATCACATTATTGCAAAAATTTCTGCTCTGTTCATTTTACTTTATGTTTTTGTTGTGTCATGGGTGATGTTTTTGCTGTATGTAACTTCCTCAATGCTCTATGCTACAAAAATAAATATAATTTTTATAATATAACCAAATTAATAATTACATGTATGTAGCTGAGTTATAATTTTGATTCTGTCTATCTGAAACCAATTCATGTTCCAAACTGATTGTTCCAGACTAATTGTTTAACTCAAGCAAGGCATTTTATTCAACAAATGCAACATAAAATATAAGGATTAGGTAGACAGAGCTCAAAGGTAAACTCAGCGTTCCACTCTGCTGACAAAACTTGCTTATTTGTTGTAAAACTCTGAGCTGTTACACTTCAGTAATTCTCTTTTACACCACAGAATTTATCTGAACTATTACATACCATTTCTGAATTTTCTGTCAAACACAACACAGAAATTACATTGCCCTTTTATTTGCTGAGTGCTGTCTCACAAAGAAAATATGATGCAGAGAGAAGATAGCCTGAAGCTCAGAGTACGGTTATGGCCTATAAGTACTTTGTTTTTTCTCATCATGAATTTACTAATTTGCGTATTAATTGGCATTCATATATCATCACTTTGCCATTAGGAATCCAGTTACTCCATTCAAACACAATTTCAGGAGGATTATCTCACCATATCTTCTGTTGCCACAGGGTACTTTTTCTTTCTATTAAAAAAAAAATAAAAATAAACTCATGCAATACTGGAGCGGAAATGCTGGTTGCAAAAGGTAACACAAATACATGTGTACCAACATTTTTTGAAGTTTGTGTACTAATAAAATGAAATAAGAAACTTCTGTACATATATCTTAAATCCTTTGCTAAATACAGCTTTGCCCTCAGAGAAAACCAGATTAAGCCATTTATTGTTGTCTAATAATTGTTGTAATTTTCCCCCTTTAATGATGAAGCATCTTAATCCAGTAATCTTTAGCAAAATGTAAATGTTTTGATTAGAGCAAGACTTTGTTGTGCTCTTACTCTTTCTCCTTCAATATACACCTGATTTATTAGTCAATAAAATTTGTATTTTACATTTCTTCTTTCTGCAGTGTAGCTTTGCTGCTTGAAAATTCAGATGTATGTTCTATGTGATAGGACGGAAAACCAAGTTTTATTTTGGCTGTAAATATTAGTCAGGTGTTTATTGCTTTCAGGTGTGAATTTCTATCTATATTGTATTTTTCTTATGTAATAGCTAAACATTGTTGATTGAAAGTTTGATGTTGTTCCTTACCCTAGCAGGCAAAATGCACAAAATAATTGCAGTGGCACCTGCATTAAGCAGAACTGGGGTAGGAAATAATACCTTACTGTGCTGAAGTGAAAAATTCTTGCATAATTCTTATTAAACCAAAGGAAGTCAGAGAGAATTATCTCAAAATGGTTTAAGATGATGCATTCTTTTACATAAAGTAAAAATGCAGGGAGGCATATCTGCAAGTACTTTGGAGAAGATATTTAAGATCTAAAACAATCTTGTCAATTGGTGATTTGGTCTGAAAAGCAGAATGCAGATCGAGTGGGGCAAATGCAAATTATTGCACTTCAGTAAGAATAATCAGCTGAGCAATGAAAGATAGAAACTGTATAGCTAGGCAAAAGTTGCAGCAGGAAAAAAACATTTTGTTGAAGGGAACTCCAGTTGTCAAATTCATATTGTTGTAAGGGAAAAAAACCAACCAAACCCAACATCTGGTATCTTAGTTTGATTACTGCACTTAAAATAAAATACTGATCCGCTGGAGAGATTGGAGACAAAACTATGGAGGATGATCAAAAGTCCAGAAAACATGACATGAAGAGGATGGAAATAATTTCCTTCATTCAGTGACAGGAAGGAGTGAGCTAATGTTGCAATAGGGAGTTTACAGAAATAAGAAATACTTTCAAAGATCACAGAAGACAGACAAGGGGGTCTCAGAGTCCTGAGCCAGAGGACCAGGACAGCAAGAATTATCAACTCCCAGTCAAGCCTGAAATTGTGCTTGAAAAAAACCTCTTGTTGATTTTTGAGCAGTCTTGGGAATGCAGAGAAGTCTTAGCTGACTGGAAGCTGGTGAACATTGTCCTGATTTTCAGGAAAGGCAACAAGGAGGACCATGGAAACTACAAGCCTGTCAATCTCACTTCAGTGCCTGGAGAAGAACTACAGAGTTATGGAGAAGATTATTCTGGGAGGTACTGGAAAACACCCAAAAGACAATGTTGTCATTGGGCACAGCCAGCAAGGTTTTGTGAGAAAAATGTCCTGCTTATACAACCTGATTTCTTTCTATGACAAGGTAACCCACCAGTTGATCAAGGGAAAGCCAGTTGGTATAATTTTTTTGGATTTCAGTAAAGATTTCAATCCTGTCTCTCACAGGATCCTTCTGGACAAGGTGTCCAGCACACAGCTGGATAAACACATCATGCAGTGGGTGTGCAGTTGGATCATGGGTCAACCACAGAGGGTAATAGCGAATGAGGTGACATCAGACTGATGACCTGTCACTAGTGAGGCTCCACAGGGCTCCATCTTAGGCCCTGTGCTCTTCAACATCTTCATAAATGATTTGGATGCAGAATTGGAGGGGATACTAAGCAAGTTTGCAGATGACACAAAACTGGGAGGATCTGTTGACTCCCTGGAAGGCAGAGAGGCCCTGCAGAGAGACCTGGACAAATTAGAGGGCTGGGCAATCACCAACCACATTAAGTTCAACAAGGGGAAGTGCCAAATTCTTCACCTGGGATGTGTCAATGCTGCATATACGTACAGACTGGGAAATGGGATGCTGGAAAGCAGTGCCATGGAAAGGAACTTGGGTATCTTGGTCCATGGCAAGTTGAATATGAGTCAGCAGTGCCCTGGCAGCAAGGAGGGCTAACCCTGTCCTGGGGGGAATCACGCAAAACATCAAGCCTGACAGTGTTCAGGAAGGATTTGGACAATACTCTCAGGCACATGGTGTGACTCTTGGGGATGATCCTGTGCAGGGCCGGTAGTTAAGCTCAATAAACCTTGCAAGTCCTTTCCAACTCAGCATATTCTTTGATTCTGTTGTTATTTTACTGAAGAGAGCTGTTGTGTGGTAGCCAACCGTGGATTTTTTTAATGACTGGGCTACACAAAGGCCTGTGAAGGTGATTTTGATAGAATTTTGTTAGAAAAATTGTTATTTTGTTGTTCACAAGTAAAGAACCCTTTCCCCCCCACACTCTTTCTGTGTTTATTACTTGCAGCACAACAATATGTCCTTAGATGCATGAAGAATCTGAAAAATCTCTCAAAATATTCTCTCTCAGGCCAAATGCTGATGTTGTGGCAGGAATGCCCACTAGCTTTTATCAATATTGCTATAAAACCCGCGAATCAGCTCACTTGAGTTTGTTTCTGTCAACTGATTTATGTTTCAAGTAAAAATGTATTGAAAGCATAAAATGGAGCTGAATGGCCTTCAAAAAAGTGGACTACAAATTGAAACAACATAGGAAAACCTTTCTACTCTTGCAGTCTTTTTCAGACTGTATTATTTCTACCTTTTATTCTTCTTTGTCCACGTTTTTAACCTTCTTATATTTTTTGCCACTTTAGAAAGAAGACTGTTTCTGTGGCAAGATTACTTAGCAAAATTTTATTTTCATATACTCTACTGCAGTGTACTTATATAGTGCTTAGATCTAAGATTGTCTATAATTTAAAGTTGAGAAATGAAGGCAGTGAAGGGAATTTCCATTCTTCATCCTCTCTGATTCAGCACTGGCATCTAAATAACCCTCTCCAGTTCTTTACTTTACTCTGTTTCCCCAAGGTTATTGTAGTTCTTGTTTGCTTATGCTGCACCCCTATGTCTTCAAAACTGAATTGCAACCCAGTTCTGTCTGCCGTTGAGAGCCACACCCACTTTACATTTCCCCTATTTTGTACATCCTCTGTGTCCCCATATGCTCAGGCTGGAAAAGAAGTCCTAGAACTAAGACCTTCGAACTAACTCCCGTGCATCTCAGCATCTGGTGTGCTTGCTCTTCTCTTCACATATTTTGTCCTAGGTACAACTTCTACTCAGCTATAATCAGTCCCCAGGCAGAGGAAGTATACTTGTTCAGTAACCCTATATAGAACATAAATTTTAGAAGGACATTTCTGGAAAAAAAGGTGGAGATGAGTAATGAAAGAAGTAGGTTGCACAGGTGCTGGTGCAGAGTAGGACTTCTGTGTTATATCACACACTCTTACTGCCTTTAGCAGGAAGACAAATATGTTTTGCTTCCTGAGGCAATGGGAGTGTGGTATCAAGGAAAGAAAGGGAGAGGAACCTTTTATAACACACTTCCTTTTTATGGAAGTCATTAATTGAAACATTCCATAAGACTGAATTTCTCATTCATGGCCTCTGTTTTCCACAGATGTATGAAAAGTGGATAATTATAAGTGAGGAAGACAGAAGGCCTAGTGCTGTAAGAACCACTGCTGTGAGTCATGAGCCTGAAGCAAATTTCTTTATGACAACTTGGTATATCTTATTCTGTCCATGAGATTATTCATTCCATAGCAGCAATCAGCAGCACATTGGGTCAGTGGTGTTCCAAATATATTATTTCCTAGTACAGAAGAAGATGATACCAGCATGAAGATACCTTTCTTTGACTTTGGAGACTGCTTTTAACTGGTGATAAATATTGGACTTCCCTTTCAGACATAGAAATAATGAGGGATTGGAGAAAGTCTCTAATAGAATATAATCTTAATTTACTCACTAAATTCTTTCGTTAAAGGGGAGCTAATCAGCACACCCATTATCACAAGCAGTCATCCCCATTTGGCTACTTAAGTACTTTGCCAGGTGGTCAAAGACTTGGTCATCTGATAGAAATGCATTTTGTTTCATGTTTGTTTAGTTTTTCTTGTAACAGACGACCATATTTCTTTCCACAGTTAAAGATACTAAACCAGACTTTTGTGGCATGTATCCAAGTTTAAAAAAAGACTCAATTCCCAGCCCATAAGAAGTATTTTTCCCCTCTACTGGGAAAGGACTTACTCCTCTCAGTTTGTAATCTCTTTATATTTTTATCTTCAAACTTGTCTGAATCAAAAGCATCACCCTGGCTTCTGGCCCCACGTATTGGCTTTGTGTGGCAACGTTTTGGTAGCAGCAGGTCTACAGAGGTGGCTTCTGTGAGAAGCTGCCATGTCTTCTATGTCCAATAGAGCCAATTCCAGCTGGCTCCACTGCTGGCCAAGGATGAGCCCTTCAGTCACAGTGGTATCATCTCTGGAATAATGTATTTAAGAAGGGGGAGAAAAGGTGTGCAACTGCAACAGCATCCAACCAGAGTGAGACTATATGAGAACAACAGCTCTGCAGACATCAAGGTCAATGAAGGAGAAAGAGGACATGCTCCATTCACCAGAACAGAGATTCCCATGCACCCGTGGTGAAGACTATGGTGAAGCAGGCTGTTCCCCTGCAGCCCATGGAGATCCACGGTGGATCGGAGACCCATCTGTAGCCCATGAAGGACCTCATGTTTGGACCATGTGAATGCTTGAAGGAGGCTGTGAGCCCATGGAATGATGGTGCCAGAGCAGGTTTGTTGGCAGCACTTCTGACCCCATGACAGACCCGTATTAGTCTGTGCCTTGGGAAGGACTTGCATTGGAGAAGTTTTTGGAGGACTGTCTCCTGTGGGAGGAAGCACATGTTGGAGCAGGAGAAGAGTGTGAGGAATACCACCCTGAGGAAGAAAGAGCAGCTAATACATGAGACGAACTGACTGTAGCCTTCATTCCCCAATCCCCTGCACTCCTGGGGGAAAGGAGGGAGAAAATTCAGTAGTGAAGTTAAGTGATGGTAGCTGCTGAGCGATCTCTCCCTGCCCTTAGCTTGACCCCTGAGTCTTTTGTTATATTTTCTTTCCCCCATCCAGCTGCAGTGGGGAGTGACGGAGTAGCTTGGTGGGCACCTGGTATTCAGCCAGGGTTGACCCACTAGATCCCAAGCCCGTGAAGTACTTGAGTTTGATTGAGGCATCAGTACTGACTCAATAGTAGTAATCAATAGAACAGCTCTCAAAGAGATAAGAAGAGCCTTTCTTTCACTCTGTTCAATCTATATTAATAATTTGTAGATTCAAAAATAACTAAATTTTACAGGATGTAATTTTGGTAATATCTTTATTGAAACAATTTAAAAATCAGAATATTTAATAATCTTCCTCTTTCTGACAAGACTCTGGAACAAAGTGAATCAAGACACTGCATTCTCTCATGGAGGATTTTTAAACTCCAGTGTAATTCCCCACACGAAATACATGTCCATATGTCAGAGTTTTTGAAATTATTCTCACAGTTTACCATATTTTTGTGTTTCTTCTTGATTATTTTCATGTAATTTACTAACAATAGACAAATGATAATGACAAAGATTATTTAAAAAAGGGTACACCTTTCTTCTCTTGCTATTTTCTGGTTTTGTCTGTTCTCCATTTTTAGACTCTAGGCCAGTCATTGAGAAAGACACAGCAGAAGAGCCACATTTTTAAAGCTCTTTTTCTCCTTATGAGACTATATGCATCTTTTTGCTAAGGCAGATTTTGAGTGACATTCACTTTTGGCTTGCTGGTATATCTGGTGCACCAGAAGCTTCACATGACCAGGCAGCTGCAGGGCAGGTACATTTGAGCAACACTGAACAGTTCGACTTTAGTGTCAAACAGTTCATTGACTACATAACTCAAGAAGCCCGGTGGAATATATATATATCTGAATAACCATGGAGTCATAACTTTGTAAAAGTGTAAAATTCATATTTATTTGGGTCAATGTGAAAAGACACCAAACTCTAGAGTTAAAATAACTTCTAAAAATAAAATAATTTCTAGAGATTATACATTACAGTTGAAGTTTCTTTTGCCTAATTTGGGAAAAAATATCTAACTTTCGTTTAGTGGTTTAGTCAAGTACTAATTCATCTAAAGGATAATTTATAGGAAAAAGAAGGAAGGAAAGAGCAAACAGGTTAGAATATGTCTATGTCCATAGTATTTTCTTGTGGAAAGAGTTGAAAAAGACTGTTTTTCCCCACCATTGGTGGTAAAATAAAATTATCAGGAAGAAACATTTGTCAGTGATATCTGCACAAAAATTAGAGAAAAAAAATTTGCAATAAATAAAATGATTCAACCAATTTGCTCTACACTAGATCTTTCGATGATAAAATTGGGAATCTGCAGAATAGTATAAATGCCTTAGTATTTATCTCTCCATGCTTAGAATATAGCAAATGGACAGTTAATAAAAGATTCTCTGCTTTCCTGTTCTTTAAAGAAAGTGCTTTTAGTTAATCAGTTTGTTTTAATCCTGTAAGTGTTGTTGCAAAATTGACTATAAACCTTTTAGCTAGACTTGGGTGTTTTACATTACTTTGGATTTGGCAATTGACTTCAGTTATTACTCATGTTACAATTTTCTGTGTAGAATGTAATCTGCTAATGTTGCCTGCCTAATGTTACTGAAAGCTTGACTACTTTTTTCAGTTTGTTCAGTGACTGGTGAGACATTTCATTATGATGTCTTTTGTTAGATTCAGAACAGAAAATGACTGACGTGAAATATAACATCTTTTATAAAACATGTTAAGGGGTTATACTTCTGTTTTTGAAAGTAGCTGAGTCAAAAAGTATCAAAAAACTTGCAGGATGCTCACTTAGAGCTAAAAATTCTATGACTGCAATACTGTGAATCCTAAGGAGTTCAACACTTCAGGCTTTGTTCTGAGTGAACTTTTTTCTGTGGGAACACTGCTGATAAATTGGTTGACTCCTTTGAACTATGGAATGTGTGGTGAAACTTACGAAAGTTTACATTTTAGCAAGTTTCTAGTTCTTCTGTAAAAGGAATCAAAAAAAAGGCATTCGTCTTGCCTGTCCCTTTTACAGTAAATGGCAATTAATTTTATATAATCAGTTCTTACATTTTAATCTCTAAGGGAAGCAGCAGAAAGTGTGATCAAAAGTTTGCACAAAATTGTGTCTTTTCAGGTTACAAAAGAGCTCTTCAAAAGGCTTCAATAGGAACAGAACTTACAAATGTACTTGTTAATTGGTTGTGGTAGAAATGTGTGCCTAATTTCTAATTTTAATATGTATCACTTTAGCTTCTAACCTCTGCTTCTTGTTTTATTTTCTCAGCTGGATTAAAGAGGTCTTTACTACCTAGCTTTTTCTCTTTGTGAAGAGACTTTCATAGAATAATAAAGTTATTGCCCATACATTTTGTTAAAAGAAACAGCCATAGCTTTCTGAATCTTTAATTGTAAAATAGATTTTTGGTATTCAAATTTTAACTATATCTTTTTTTCAATGTATTTCATAATCCCTCAGAATCCATTTCAAGAAAGGAGTACCAAACAACTGAGATTTTTCTGATGACCTGAAAAGTCAGATACACTGCAAGGTCTACCTCAGAGTATATATTAATATGAAAATGTGTTTATATATGTGTGTGTGTATTCAAAGGTTTTATTAGTCCTTTTCGTGTTGGCATTTCAGGGATGAGTTGACTTCATGAGCATCTTTTCATTGTTGGCCAATGCTTTCCAGAACACTAGTCCATTCTTTTCTCTATTTAGTCTGTATTTAGTGTCCTTTGTTCCTAGGTATGTTTGTGAAGTCTGTATTAAATTCACACAGTCCATAGAGGCTCTGTGTCTTGCAGAACCCAGGATCACAGCTCCTGAGGTGACACACTGCGGCTCTATAGTACAATGTACACTGTTTACCCTGAGCAGCATTTCTTTCCTTGGTCAGGTAGACCAGAAGGCTGACCTAGCACTCTCTAGTGTGATACCAAGTTATGACAGTAGGGAAGATGGAAGCAAGCAATGACTTGACTTCTCCAATAATTAATATAAACCTATGGTTTTTTTCAGTTTATGCTTCCACAGTCAGCTGCTTAATACATAATTTCAGTAAACTGCCACTTTGTGGGTTGTTATTGGGAGACAGTACAAAAGATCTTAGAGAATCCAAACTTTTATGAGTGCTTCGATAAAATGGCAAAAGTGTGAACCTTGGCAGCAAAAAAATTGGAGTGTTACTATCTGGAATCTGGCTCTCAGCAAAATAATACACAAAAGCACATGAAAATGCACTGTAAATACAACATTCAGCTACTCAGTGATGCGCATATCATTGATCTGATTTTTCAAGTGCCTCTGTATTTTTCACAGTATTCCTAAAATTATGAATAAATTATGAAAATTGTCACTTCTCATAATGTATTTGCATTTTGACTGTAAATCCTTGAACTGTAACACCGCAGTTATAATCTACCTTGTCACATTTATTGTTATATATTCAACTTGGGTTGTGATTATATGTAGGTTCTATTTATGGAGACCTTTTGGATTTATTAAGTGAAAATGTAGCTATTGAAATACTGTATAATTTTTAAAGTTCAGATATTTAAGGTTCTCTGTTTTCTTATTGTGCCGATTTCAGCAATAATATATTTCATAATAACATTTAATAACTGTACAATATGCTCCTTGTACCACTGTGTAGCTTTTTATGATCTAAGAAAATATTTAAGGCATTGAGTGAATCTTTCCTAATTGAATACCATTGCTGTAGGACTAACATATTTAGACACATTAAACACATTGAAATTAATGAAGTATTGTCTGTCTGTGTACATTGGGTGCTGTATTAAGATGTTGTTTCAGGTTGTAGAGGTAGATTTACAGAAATTATGAAAGAACAATCAACTTAGATTACTTAGGATTCATTACCAGTTTGATAGCCACAGGCATAATTCCTTCCTGCTTTTTACCAGTCTTACCACTGTCAGAAGGACTCTGTGTTCCTCCTAGCTTACTTTCAATATTACAGTCTACCTCCTGATTTTTAGCATAAAGCAAATAAACAGATTTCCTCCAAAAAATTGTTTTAACTTTGTCAGAAAAACACAGGAACTGTAGAATATCTTTCATACCCCAGTATCTGTGCGGCTTATACCTGTGGCTGAGCTGTAAGCAGTGTTTTACTTCATTGCTAAGTGGGATGAAAAATAAATATATAAACTTTATATTGAAGTTTTGGTGGAAGTGCAACAGATATAGAAGATCCTCAAAAGGAAAACATTATTTTTGTGCTTTTTGTTTGTTACAGGGTTTTTTTAGGTAGAGTATAGGCTAACTCAAGTTGGAAGGAACCTCAGGAGTTCTGCCCCCAAAATTTATGAAAGGATGTCAGAGAAGGTTGCTCAGGGCTTTACCTAGTCACACTTTGCACAGTGCCTCTGGGAAACCTATGCCACTTCTGGATTGTCCTCATAGTGAAAAAGGGTTTTTTTTTTTATATCCAATTAGATAGGTTTTGAGTATTTTATGTTTTCCCAATGTGTGCTACTCAGACTGTATACTTACAACTGTGTTCCTTTTTTTGGATATTGTTTTTCAGGGAAAGGTAAGTAAGAATACAGTTAGTGTCAGAATTCAGAGTCCTGAGATCTCCGTATATAGGACACACTTCTGCAAATATTTATGTTTAAATGACACAAATCTGAGTAATCAGATTCCCCATTGCAGAAATAGCAACGGTAAAGGCCTTATTTTATGTAAGCTCTACCAGAATTTAGAAGTGGGTTTTGACAAAATTTGATCTATTTAAAGGAATTTTTCTTGTATGTTGCATGTAGAAAAATTTCAGACAAAACCCCTTAGATCTTCTCTAAAGAGACTCTCCAATGCAGTGTCGTGTTTGTTGTGAAAGGGCAATTGCATAGGTGAATTTTTTGATCACTGAACTTAAAAATTATTACTGAAGGAAGGAAACACACAAAAGAAATGGGAACACAGAAATAAAATTAGTAATTACTGAGGCTATACAAAGAGAATTCATCACAATAAATAGCTCAGGACCTTAGAAACATTAATACATAGTAGAAAATTTGCACTAATTGACTGTTTTTTGATAAACTTGGACTATCTGTTCTGTTCAAAAGGCTCCTAGACTGGTCACTGTGCTATTCAATCTTTGCAATGCACTACTACAGTACTTGAAACACAATAGGTGGTGTTCTTAAGTCAGTGTAGCAGCTAATTAAACAGTTTTTTGCAAAATGCCAGCACAGTGTGTATGAGCTGCAGTTCACCTATGGAATTTTGAAGCTGTGTGCAAACAACATACTGAGTAGGTGCAGTGCCCATCTGATGGAAACACTGACTGATTTAATGGTTTTACTTGTTTCAACTTTCATAGGCCTAATTATGGGCATTATGCACAGTTGCATTTTCATCCTAATTATATGCTGGCTCAATGATTTCTGATGATTTAACTGCCAATTGCTAACCCGTGGCATAGGACTGTAATAAACTGCTTTGTTCATTAAAGAAAGTATTCTCAAATGGCCTGGTTTTTTTAATTTGAAATTTAGAAATTCCAGAAGCAAAGAATATAATCCCTGATTTTCTCTGTATTACATGCTGTATGGATCATATTTAAATAAAAATAAAGCTAAGGAATATTTTCCTTAGTGCGGTATACTGGTGTGAAATACTGCGGTCTTCAGTGTTAAGCTCAGTGATAGAACCTGTTTTTCTAAAAACTTTCTCACTCAAGTTCAATTAGTCCTTAATATCTGGATTTGTGTCTGTGACATAGTTCAGCTACTACATGTTAAAATTCACTATTTACAGAATTTCTTAGGATATCTGAGTGTTTGAAATAAAATCTCCTGTGTACACACAACCGGAATTAGTGAATTTAAGGTCCCACCTTCACTTATGAATGGATAAATATTCAATGAGTCTTCACTTTAATTTCATACCAAACCACAACATTTAGACTTCGTCCTTTTAGGCTTCCTAAAAGATGTAACACCAGGTGGCTTTTTTGACTTTAAAGCTCTCTCTTTGTGTATTCTGACTTTCCAAGGGTCTGACTGCAAGTGTTTACTTTCACCATCTCTGAAGGAGTACTTGAATATTTTTACCAGACATTTAGACCTGAAACTTCTACCAGATTGAGTATTTAGAACTAAAAATAGTTTAATTAGTTTAAATATATATAGACCCTTGTAAAAGTGAATAAAACTGTTTGCAACAGAGAACATCTTATCAGCCAGCAATCTGCAGAGTTGGTTGCTGACACAAAGCTTACTGTTTTCCACTTTTAATGACTTCAGGTGCAAACAAATAGGAGAAAAGTGTTTCAGTATTCTCTAGCTCCAGCAGTGATAAGAAGTCCCTCGTACTAAAGTAGATTCAACGTAGTGCCTGTCAGCAAAAATACTTTCTGAGAAATGGTACATCATATCTAAGAAGACAGAAGTTCACCATCAAATATCTAATTCTTTCATAGAGCATGTTGTGGGTTTTTTGTTTTTTTTCTTTTTATGCTTAGCAAGAAGTGGGTGTTGGGAGAATTTCCATAGTACTTGGCAACAATCTGCCTCTACATTGTTAGAACTGCAGGGCTGCTGCTTGGTTTTTGCTCTCTCCTACTTGCATCTTTTGCATGTGGTATTTTCATACTGTTGCTGTAGACATAGATGCATGTTGAAGTCTTTTATGCAATATACAGTGCAGAAAACAATAAAGGATATATTTATGACCTGAAAAACTGGGAAATACTGATGATCTGAACAAAACTGTTTGTGATTTTTAAGCCTAGATAAGAGACCAGAATTTTTATCTGAATATAATGTTTCTGTTTTTACTAGGCTGACAGTTGTTATCCCTTTGAAAGTATTTATCTCTAAGAAAGCACTGCAGTCCAATATCACAACCAGAAAGAAAATACTTATTTTCTTTCTTTAAAAAAAGAACCTCACAGCTTATACCTCTTCACCATCCTTAATATGGTGTCCCTAAAAGTCAGGACTGATCTTTTTTAGATGTGTGGTCGTGTCAATAAAGAGGTTGCATACATTCCTGCAGTTCTTTCAGGTTATTCAGTGAAAAAATGCTTTGGAGATGGGTGTTTTCTGGTAGGTTTTTATTCTATGTAATAAAGAAATTCTTTCATTTTGTTTTGAAGTAATATATAGTACCTTAACATGCTGTGCAATAAACATGTGCTTTCTTGTATTAACAATTGCATTTTCATCCTTGTAACAAAAGAATAGAATTTCTGAGGGTAAAAGGTTAAGCAAATTAGGGCATAAGAAGGCCCAGCTGAGTCACAGCAGTGGGCCATCCAGCTTAAATGTTCTCCAGCTGAGAACAAGGGGAAGTGCTATTTAGGGAACAGCACTCTTTTTTTTTTCCTTTTCTTTCTGGTGTGTGTCCTAGAACTGATGTTTTAGGTATGTTAGCAGGTAAGATCTTGCTTATGTCTTTTAATTCCCTTTGTGCACCCACCTGCTGACTTTGAGCTTTGAGGGTTGGTATTTTGTTGTTTCGTTTGTTTGTTTTTTGTTTGTTTTTTTTTTTTTTTCCTGTTTATTTTTAATTTGCTTGTCCTATTTGCCTGCACAGCCTTGAGATACAGCAAGGAATTATAGAGAGTACTATTGTCTTTGTATGGTATTTTATTTTGCCTTTAATCTTGGTAGTTGCCCTTCCATGTACTTCTTGGAAGTCCCCTCTGCTTTGGAGTCCAGCTCAGCTGAGATGTGGAGGTGCTTATGCTCCTCAGGATAAGAGTTTGCTAAGGTTTTCTAGGGAGGCCTTTAATACCTGTAGTCTCTGCCTTATTCTTAATAACTTTCCTGAGGGACACCCAATGCTTAGTTATGTCACTTAGAGTCCTACTGTTTGTTGAACTGCTGATATCAGAGGAACAACAATGATGACTGTACAAAGTGTTCCCTATGTTGTCACTTTCAGTTCTGGACTTGTGCTTCATGGCTTAGATTATTGCCTCTATGCATTTAGGAACCCGATAATTCATCTTTTTGTGTGCTCAGTTTCACAGCGTTTTTCACCTTATTTTTGAGTGCAAGTTTAAGGTCTTTTGATGCAGTCTTTTGTTTGAAATCTTATATCTGCTAATACGGGTGACTGCTTTTATGTGATACTGATTTTTCTGGCCAAAACTTTATTGAGTGTGAGCAATGCTTTTAGGCTGATGATAATGCACATAATGAGGCTCCATGTCTGTGTATCTATAAAATGCACATAGGCAGCATACAGCTTGCTTTCCAGATTTTTAATACTTAAATGTGTGCCGCCAAGACATGTTTGTCATTTTTTAAGCTAAATATTTTGGCAGCTCTTTGGTGGATGGTAGTAAAGTGCTAATGTTAGATGGGTGAACTGATTCTGAAGAGCAGATGAGAGAAAACAGCTCAGTCTAAGTTATTACTCTTGTCATTGTTAGTGTGTACTTTGGTAGCTCCCACAATACTCCAGGTGCTTCTTGTAAAGATGGGAGTACTTTTCCTTGCTCCAAAGAGATCACAAGAAGTGACAGCTGGGGGATGATAATATAAAGAGCTTAAAATCAGCTGTTGCCAACTGCATGTCAAATTGTGATCATAAGGAAAACAAAACAGGGAGAAAAATAATTTAATGAAAAGGTATTCGGAAATGTAAATAGATAAAATTCCATTAATCTAATAGTATCTTCTCTGTTCACGTGTAACCTTCCCTCAAGAGGAAAAGTCCTTTAATAAAAATTCCCATTCACACAGATAATTTCCTTTTAATAGTTTAAAGTGATCACTGAATTCAAGCTAAATTTCTAAAGCTAAAATGGCCTCAAAAGACTGTTGGAAACTCAGACCAGATTTTTGGCCAAGAGAGTTTGGCTATTTCAGTACTTGGAAGCATGCTGCACTAGTTTTTAATCTACTTCTACGTACCCTGAAGGTGGCTTCCATGAAACAATACCTTATACTTTCTACAAGTTACCACACACCTTCACATTCAAAATTACATTTCCACTACTTCTGAATTTGTCTTCAAACTTGTGCTAAAATTATCTTCTGTTTTGCTTATATGAAGCAATGGAATACATACTTTCACTTTTCTGTAGCATCTAGATGGATCTTGCCCTCTGTTACCTGCTTTTGATACGTGATGCTCTATTGCCGTTCTCATGAACTGGAGCTGCTAGTATGGCTCCATACAGGAGAGTGCAAACTTTTGTGGTGTCCCTGTCATATGTGACAGCTTTGTAGAGAGAGCTGAAATGGCAGCTAAGGATGAATTTCTCTTGAACATTAACTTAGTCACATGACCATCTTGAACCAAACTTCTAGATTTTGCTAAAATAAAAATTATTGTTTACAGTGTGGGGAAAACCCTCCAATACTACTTTAAAAATAATTCTTGTAGATTCAGGCTTTTTTCTACTTGGTTTTGGCGATTTTGCTGTTCATAGGAAACAAAATATCTTTGTTTTGTCTTGTATAGTTACAACACTTATCATCAGTGAATTTTATTGATGTGTTTTAAATCCCACAGTTAATACCATTTTATGAATTACTAAATGATAATTATAATCCATAAAAAGATCCACTGATTTAAGTTCTTTTTGACATGACGTGTGCCTTATACCCAGGTTTGTAAAAGACATAGCTCTTTCCTGAGTTCTGCTTTTCTAAGGCATACTTAGTACAAATTTGTTGCATATTATTTGGTGAATCACTTCCGTGGTGTCAGAAACTTAACGCTATTCCGTGAACGCTCATAAGTAAAATTAGACCTAGATCAAATTAATTTTTATTTAAGAATGTGTATGATCTTTGTTGCACAAAAATTACTTTCCCCATGCACTTAAAATTTAATCACTCTGACCAATTCCAAGCTATCAAATCATGTAAGTTTGGAATCAAAGTATTGGTTATCTATTTGGTGATTGTTATATAGTTAAATAAAAGCAATATATCTTTCCTCAGATGTTCAATTAAGATTTCTTAAAAGATCTATAAAATAATTCTATTTAATTGAGAAACTTTTCTGGAAATGTTGGTAGCCCTTATTTTAAAAATGGGTCAGACAAAAACCTCTTCAGAATTGTGCTGCATGATTTGTGCTGTGTATCAGTGGGTTTTTAAATTAGGTTTAAGCATACAGTGCTTTTTCTGGGGGAGGGGAGGGAGGAGAGTTGCTTCCATAGGAAGGAAGAAAAATGTATTACTATTCCTATTAACTGCAGCATAGGACCAGTGGAAGAAAAAAAAACAAACCCACCAAACAACCAGAGATGAAAGGGCCTAGTACACTCCAGGATAAGTAAAGGCTATTGCCAGCATGGGCTTTTTTCTCACAAGGGTTTTAGAAAGGGAGCAAATCAGAACTGACAAGAAAATTAATATTACAGGGGTGGGATATGTGGAAGGCAATGAGGAAAAGTACAGGTTGGCTGTTTCTAAGCATACACATCCCAGGGTGGAATGAGTGGTGACTGCGCCACCCATAGTGATTTATAAAAGTCATGGAGAACTGAGAAGCTGCCATTGAGATAGGATAAATATATTACTGATTGAAAGCATGATCTTGAAAATTACAGCACTGTGAAAAAGTCCTAACTTTAAGTCTTGGTAATACACTGAAACAAATACTGCTTTTGCAAACTCTCCAAGCTTACTGTGCTCTAAAATAAGGAAAGAACAAAGACTATCAGGGATGTGTAACTTTTAATTTCATCTAATAAAGAATGGTTAATAATAAAATATAATAAAGCTTAATGTACGTAGAATTTAATGAAGTATTTGTGATGGAATGTAATAACATAGTGATTTGCAAAGACTCATTGAAAAATTAATGGAAAGCAACTTGAATAATACAGAGGGTGAAAACTGTCCAAAATACTGTAAACAAAAGATAATGATAAGCAACAGCATATTGAGCTGGGACGTGAAGTGCAAGAAGTGTGTAGAGAAATGTCAGAGATCAATTTTATGTCTGATCTAATTTAACATTTTCATTAGTGATTAGCAAAAGATATAACCAGGATGTTAATGAGTTTCTTCAGATTAAGATGTACTAAGAAACAATGCAGACAATGAAGTCAATTCAGAGATCTAGAGAGGTTAAAAAATATGAAGAAGCTGTCTGATGTGAAAGGCTGCAAACTTGCATGTGTTGTGAAAAATCATTAAAGCATAGATATTTGTGGACTTTTTTGTATTATAAGCACATTTAATGTTGGGATAACAAGAAAATCACTGTGTTCAAGTTCTTATCAATAGGTGCCATAAATCTGTAAATAGATCTGTGTGCCAGGCAAGAGGAAGATGGCAAATGCTTTGGTGTTCTCTTTAGTGTTTGCGCATGATGCAGGTTGGCATTTCCGCAGTTGCAGCATGTCCTCAATAACTAGTTCTTTTTTGCTTTCTGGCATCATCTGTACTTCATATTTTCTGGTCTCCTACAGACAGCAACAGAAACTGGTATAACCAGTGTGATCAGAGGAAAAGAAAAGAGCAATCTATTATTTGAGTCTCTGCATAGACTTTCAGGCTCAGACAGGAAAAGTTCTCCAAGGAGTGAATCGGCAATTTTGCACAGGGAAAATAATGGAATGCACACCTGGAACAGAGTTTTGAATGCTGCTTTAAAATTTTATGCTTTAATATGAGGTTCCTTTGCTGGTTGTCTGATTAGTTTTGGTTAATGATCCACATCCAGCCTGCAACAAATCCAGTATGTCTTTCACGCAGCCTCTGTTGCCATTTTCATTTACTATTTACATGACATGACTGCTTAATGCCACCTTTTGTGATGGGGGCCAGGATCTTCTAGAACAATTTACAGTTCATGCTGAAAGTTACCTCTCGTGATTGAATCTTTCCTTTGCTCCTGACTCAGTTTCCTGCCCATGAACCCATAATGACTTGGATTAGCAGTGGATCTGAGAGCTATAAAAGCTAATGTGTGCTCCAGAAAGTGAGGAAATAAAATCTAGGTAGGAGTATTAAAAAAAACGTATTCTACATAAGACTTTAAGTGCTTATCTTTCTGTGTAATGGAGTTTCAACACTTGAAATCTCAAGGTAGAGAATGATGAGCTAGTGCACAGTTGAACTGGTTGACTTCCTCACATTGCTTGCTAGTCATGATGGAAAGAACTTTTTTGGTTTTGTGTTGATTTCCAGACTCTAACCTTGAAGAACAACATATTACATGAGAAGAAATATTGCAAAACAGTTGATGAGAATAATCATACTTGTCTTGAATGCTGTCAAATTGAACACTTGATTTCCACTCTTTCTTTTTGACTTTGGATGTTCCATTCTTAAACTGAGAAGGTTAAAGTCTGCCTTCATTTTGTAAATTGGAAATGAGTGCATCTTGAAAGGGTTGCTGTACTGCTTGTGCTGCATCTGAGTAATATGTACTTATGCTGAACAAAATAAAATTCAGAATTACTGGGTCTCATAGCCTGTCTTGCCCTACATCATTTTTAAAGACATAAGTCATATGGAATATGAGGTAATTCTGACAGAGCTCACATGACCTTCCTGGTTGTTCTTGTATGTCAAAATGAAAAGTTTCTTAGAGAGCCGAAGTGAAATACAATCAATGCTTCAGGTTAAAGCTTTCTCAATTTTGCTTTCATTTTGTGCATAACTTTCCGTATGATGCCAGCTATGACATAAACTCGTGCCTACAGTGTTCCTTTCTGTACCTGTGTAATTATTAATATGCAAAATGTGCTGTCATGCACAGTATTAATTTTCATCTTTAATGTATGTGAACGTATATGCCTGGATTGTGAAATGCAAATACCTAAATCTATACTAAATGTCTTAAATGTGTACTTAGGCATGTACTGATTTGCAGATGTGCTTTGATGCATTTTGGATCTGTGAATACTCCCAGCACAGGTGATAACTGGTAACCTTTATTTACTTCACTGTGGATTGGTATCCAGGTATAATCTTATACTAATGTTTGGGTTTTGACATTCTAACATTCTTGTTCGTGTATAGATTATTCTTATTGACATTATAAGACAAAAAAAAAAATGGAAAAAATTCCTTCAGACTTGGAGGAAAAAAGAGTATTCTTAATCTAAATAATCTGGAAAATGATAGGATTAAAGATGCATTTTCTGTACTCAGTTAAGAACCATTAACCGAGAAATTGCCCATAAATTATGAAAAAGAAAATCTCTGCTAAATTACACAGCTAGATATTTTCTTATGAAACTATTTGGCTGTTACTCTTTAGTCTGTGTAGGTTGCACTAACAAGCTTCCCATTCCAAGAATTATTTTCATTTTCAAGCAAGGGATATAGAGTGCAAAACACTTTAGCACAGGGTGTTTGAGACACCTGGTCACGAGCCAGTCCTCAGTGCTGTTCCATGAATAAAATGGAGTAGCATCAGATATCCAGAAGAGGGCACTTGTGGCCCTCCGGTCTGTCTACTCAACCCAAAACACCGTCTGCATTACAAACTTCTTGTGAATGGGGGGAAAAAGGCTTCAGAGACTCTTATCTGAATTGAGCCAAAGTACTAATAAGCAATTATGGGTTATGCACGGCATTAGCTGCAAGATTTGCTTACAGTTTCTGCAGTTAATGGGTGTATTTATCACACAAGCTGCTATCAAAAAAGAGCAACACCTTTCAAGTACTTCCAGAACTGCAACTGGTGAAGGCAGAGGGCCACCTTTCTACCATAAGATCTAAAGGCATTTTCTGCTAAAAGTTCGGTCCCGTCTATTAGGCTTGATAATTTAGGCACTTATGCAGGAGAGTGGTGATGGGAGATGGTAGTACGTTTAAGACAGGAAGTTGTTCTATGCTTGTTCGAAAGAAACAAAATGAAATATTGATAGAATGTTGTACTTGATGTAATGCAGCTCAGTATTTGAGGTCTCACATGGAAAAAATAAGCTACAGAAATGTTATTTGACTGTTAAAGTTTTTAAACTCCAGCTAATTACTCCCTTGAAACAAAGTAGGTACTTGAGGATGATGGGTGGATGTAATGTTTGATCACGTAGCATTGAAACTATGACACCTAAATTCTTTGTACGTGAACACAGCAGTCAGGTTTGCTCTTCAAGTTAGGAAGACTAGCCTAAGACACTTTAATTTCTATGCCTAATATATGAGACAAAAAATATAATAAGTTCTGGGAGGGATTATCAATGTGCATGACATTAGAAGAACAAAACTTGATCTGAACTTTTTCCTCTTATAAGCATTTGGTGCATTGGTACATTTGGTAGCAGAATAAACATCTTTAAAGTGCCCATGTTGCAAAAAATCATAGTATTTATTTCATAAAATTAAATTGTTTTAAAAGTAATTTCAACTTAAATAGATGATTTATTTTTTTTAATTAGGAAAGTCACCATGAAAAACTAACCTCCTGTAAATCCCTTTTTCAAGGGTCACTGAAGCTTTCTGACCATGTTTTCCTTCACTGTTTGAAACTAGTTTCTGTTGGAACTAACAGGACTGACTTCTGAGATATGTAAACTTATGTGTCACATACAGCATTCTGAAGGCTGGAGTTTAGTGCTTTTCTAGGCTAGAGAAAAACATTTTTTAAAAACTAATTGCAAGGCCAAAAATGTGTTTGTTTTATGTACTTTGTTAAACTTGAGTGAAGTAGGTGTGAAGACAAATCTTGATAAGAAACAGCCTTTTCAATGTTTATTGATGCCATTTAGTTTCCAATAAATTAATGTCTTTTATGATTACATCATTTAAAGCTTCCCTGTTCTGCTGATGGCAAGAGTGCCAGACAAGTGTGTGTGTGCTCTCTTGGGGGCATGTGGAGGACTGTGTGGCAGTGACAACTCCTTGCCTTTTTTTTTTTAATTTATTTTTTTAAATTCACTACTTTTTGCAAATTAGTTTTAGGGAATGAATGGATCCTAAACATTTTTAGCAACTCTCCCTTCAGTTGCCATAGCAATGCTGTTGCTATTGTGATGTATGAGGAAAGGATTGGCTTTCAGAAAAAGACTGCTTGACCAACTGATGTTGTTTGAATGAAAGGGAGAAGCTATCTGGCATAATTCTTTTGACCTCAAAGTTTGTGTGTATTGAGCAGTATTAGTTGAGAGAATCTCTTCTCCCTATAAATCTTGCCTTGCTTGGTTTTTCCTCTGAGGTTTCAACTCATCAAACTAATTGAATAACCCTAGATACAATTTGTAAGGTAGTATCATCAAATTCATTCAAGTTGTACTTCTATACTGTATTTTTCACCAGTGCCCTCTTGAGTTCTTATTAAGTGAAATTTGATGAGCTATGATGATTGCAGGCTCACCTTTCCTGATTCACAAAGAAACTGCTAAGCAACAATGTTCTACAAAGGATTACAGAATTAATCCCCTAATTTCTCTCATTCCAAAGACTGTGTTGCTTATCTGTTGAGGTTGACATATCTGTACAGTACCTGTGGCTGAGATGATCCTAAATTTAGAATGTCATATTATTAACACTGACTGAAAAACAGGTAATGAAAATAGCTGCATGCATTCTCAGGAAATGAGACACCTGAAGATATATGGCTGATGCAAATGTCTACTCCATTTAAGGGGGCAGAGCTCTGCTGTATTATATCCGATGAGGTCTGTTCTTCCCAAATTCAAAACTGGATGTTGAAGAGCACACCCCAAAGTTGCAAAGAAGACTCCATGGAAAAATCCTGAGTACACCTATGAGATGATGAGGAATCAGGAAGTGTGAGGGGGTGGGGAGAGTGTCCATGCATATTAGTAATGTGTTAAGAGCTCTGTCTCCTACCTGCTAAAAAAAATAAACAAAAAAAAAACAAAGGAAGAAACAAACAAAAAACCCACTAAAAATCGCATGCATTTAAAAGTGTCAGGTGTCCATTTTCATCAGTTTAGTTAATTTTCTTGTATTAAGGCCAACAGGATTGCCTATGATTAGTGTCTATAGGTCCAGGAGCACTTTATGAAGAACAGTCGGGACTATTACAATACTGATTATGCATTATTTCTTGGTGTAGGCAGGAAGGTATCAAATGGTTTCATTGCATGTCAAATACAAAGACTACTGTTCTAACTGGTATAAATTTTTCAATTCCTTCTGTCATTAGAAGGAAGACAACATGAAAAATTTAAAGTGTTAAGCATACTTTTGGATAAAAAGTATGGTTCTAACCAAAGCATAATTTTTTCCCTGTGTTTTCAGAGACATTAATTACTGGCAGACTCATGACTGAATCCGGAATAAGTATGAATCTGGCCTTGGTCAGATCATATAATGTATATGATAAACAGAACTGGTACTAGTTAATATATCCCACACCTCTATTTTCTTCAGCTTGTTAGAAGTATTTTTCTACTGGAATGTTGTTTGATTTCGGCACAGACATTTGTGATGATTTTTGCTAAAGACAAGGAAATGAAGTATTTGTCGTTTTTTGTTTGTTTGTTTTTGTGGGTTTGTTTTGGTTGTTTTTTTTTTCTTCCTAGGGCTTTGGATGAGCATTTTTAAAGATTATAAAGACAGCAGAGAAAAAACCTGCAACACAACATTCATTCCAAGTTATATGTAGTAATAAGGAACTCAGAAGAATCCTTCAGGCTATAGGAGCCTGATGAGAGACCAGGCAGTTTCACTGATTAAACGCTATTATCAGTTGGAGTGAAAAAGGAATGTGAGGAAGCATACTTCAGTATTATAAGGAGCCTGGACTTAGGCTACTATTAGCTCTGGTACTGCACATTTGACTTCCATTGTCCAAAGCATGCACACACAGTATATCACTCAGATCACTGCCAATTGCTCAAAAATATTGTTTATCATGTTTTGATCTAATGACTCACCTCATTCTCTAAAACTGTTTCAAATTCTCCTGTCAACTAATAAGCATTTAATTCTGCTAGAGAGTGCTGGAAGATATGAGATGGCTATAAGAATTTTTGTAGCCATCCGGGTCCTTATCTCTAAAGTATGCAGAAAACCTTTGACCTGCAAAACAAATAGCAAGGTGCTCTGAGATGTAGTGAAACAATGTTTATACAATTGTAATAACATACTATATTCAATTCAGTAAAGGTAAACTGTATCCTTTCAGTGCTAGTGAATTTTATTTATTTTCTAGTATCTCTTTTTGGCATATTGATTTAATGAATAAGATCTACTTTAGCAGCAAAACTGATATGCATAAGAAGGCCTTTGTTGGTTTTATGTCTTTTGCAGTCTGTCACTCGTCAATGCCATCTCGAGTAAATTTATTCTTCCATCATACATGCACCCCAGGCACTGATTTTAAGTTTCCTTCTTTCACCAGTGCCATACTGCTTCCTGTCTTAGTATGACTTCAGTCACTTTCTCCTAGCTTTGTTCTCTCTGCTTGTCTCTCTAATATAATCTGAGAACTTTGAATCTTAATCACTCCATATGTCTCTCCCTGTATTTATTCCCTTTCAGTGCTTCCTGCTTTGCCTCTGTGAATTTCTTTATTTGCCTTTCAATCTGGCTTTAGACTTAATTCTACCCAAAGCATCGTGGTAAATGCTCACTAGAAATACTACTGGATAAACAGCCCAATTTACTGTCAGCACTTCTTATGTGGTGATTCTGGTTCTGATAATAATTAAGCAATTACCTCTAAGCAACCAGTTCACTCCTCCTGTGCTTCTCTTCTCAATTCTCCAATTATTTTGTCTATCTTCTCTTAATAGAGTGATTTGGAGAAAATTACTTGCATAGAGTTAGTGAAATAGAATCATACAAGTGCAGAATGTTTTAGGTTGCAAGGGGCCTCTGAAGCTCTCTTATTCCCCCACGCTGCTCAAAGCAGGTCCAGTCATCTGTTTATTTAGCTGAGTTTTGAATATATCCAAGGACACAAATTTTATATCCTCTCTGGGCAATCAGTCTCAGTGTTTAGCTGTTCCTCTGAGTGTTTTTATCTCTGTGGGTTTTGTATTTTTGCTCTGAGATTATTTTTGCTGTTCTGTTGTCCAGGTATCTTCTACTTGGAATCTAATATTCTTCATGGCTAGAAAGAAACTTTATACCTGAACTGAAATTTGCCACTCAAAAAAATTCTTAGCACTACATTTCTCTGAGAAATTAAATAAAAATTATGCAAACTTTTTTTCTATACTTAAGAGTATGAAAACTTTCAAATAAGCCCATCATTACAAAATTAAAGGAAAAATAATATTAAAACTGTCCTGATTGTTTTATCATTGTGGGTTTTTTTGGTGTGTTTTGTTTGTTTGTTTTGGTTTTTTGTTTTTGTTGGGTTTTTTTGTTTGTTTGTTTTCCCACAAATACACTGCAAAGCTGAACCACATTACTGCTATTGTATCATATATGTGTGTCTTTTTGGGCATTCAATAATTACTTTCATTGATACCAAGTGAGTAATACGACAACGGCATTTTCACATGTTGAATAACAAATTCACTGATTTCTAGATTCATATTACAGGCAACTCTTGAAATTGATACTGATTTAGGGAGCCAAAGCACCTCTCAGAGTAAGAATAGAATCAAGGCCCAAAAGAAATATAGGAAAAAGCAGTAGGGTTGAATATGACAGCATTTTATCATAGCTGACAAAATTATCTGCAAATTAATCAATCATCACTAAAATAACATATGCAATCTATAACTGCAACCATTCACAGGGGAATATGCTCAGTCCAAGTTCTGTTTATCCAGGGTTACAGAACTGGGAGCTACATAGTAGCTGTAACAGCACTTGGACTGCATTACTTCTGTTTTATGACTAGGATGCTGTTTCCTCCATGTTCTTCTTCAAATACAGCCTTCAGAACTGAAAACATAAGCTTTAATCAGATGTTTCTTGGGGCATATCTGTATGCATATGCAGTTAAGAAGCATTAAGGGACAAAGATAACCTGATTTTAATAGTCAAATTATACGGGCCAGATATCTACATACCTCCTTCCTTCAGTCTCAAATGGTATTAGTTTGACTTGTTTTTATTTCAAGCAGAGGTAAAGCTAGACATTTCCTTTGGATTGTTTTATTTCAATTATCTCTTAATCCTACTTAGTCTTTCTCTCTGATCAGTTTTCAAAGATTGAATGACTAATCCTACCTGTCCCAAGAAAAGAGCTAAGAAGTGAGACTTTATTTTTGACAGTTGCCAGGCACTTCCTAGAGTAGGCAAACCTGTGACAGAAGCAAGATAATTTTGGAAGCAATTTCTGAAGTGCTTTTTTTGCACTTCAGTTTTGTTCAATTTGTCTTGAGGCAAATCTGAACATTAATAGTCACTTCTATGCCTCATTTGTCTATTCTGTGCTTCCCCTTTTGATTCAAGTGATGATATTGGTAAATATTCAGAGTATTCAGCTGTATTTCTGCTGTCGGTTTCTTGACAGAGAGTTGCTTGTCTGTACCTGCCAGATAGGAAGGCCTTTTCCTCAAAATCGGCCACCTGATGCTGACATTTGGAGTTCAAATGAGGCTTACCCCTATACCTTGGTCTTTCAAATTGTCCCAGGTTTGTATACACACAGTTTCCTGGAATTTACAGTTATTAAAAAAAAAATTAAAAAATAAAAAAAATCCTCTCTATCCTTATTAGCTAATTTCCTCTGGAATCACTTTTAAAAACTAGGCAAGATTGATGACACAACACAACAAGTTTTTAAGTAAGTAAAAGGAATCTTTGATTACAAACATGGAAGGTGGAAAACATGGTCGACAAAATGGTTCATTAAGCTGTGTAACAATTCCAAATTGTATTTAATAATGGTTCATTTTCATCTTGGTGCTTCTGTTCCAATAGTCTCAAGGAAAGTTTTGGCCTTGAAAGCTAAGGAAAATGACATGCTCAGTGCTCTTAGGTTGTGTGATACTGTTCTATGAAATTAGCCTGAATGTGTAGCATGTTGCCCTGCTGTTTCACAGTTCTGAATATCTTTTATCACTTTTTACTCCAGATAAACTGTGCTCTGCCTTTTCTCCTGAAATTTAAGAAATATAATTGGCTTTTTCTTAGGAATGCTCTTGATTTATATACTTTTATTAAAGTTGATATGGCTACTCCTGTTTTCACCAGTTTTCTGAATTGCTCCTGTTGCATGTAAGTGCCCTTTGCCTTTAGGAAATAGCCAGGGAATAACTGAAGACCACTGAATTCTTCATAAGGAATAAGTTTGAAGATAGGACATTAGTCAGTACTTAGATTTGGTTTTGTGTTGCCTCAGAGGAAACAATAAATTTTAGCAAATCTGACATTCAGGCCAAATAAGTATGCTTAATAAATCACTTCTAAGCCAGGAGATCTTTGGAGATCTTCCAATTTTATTTGACTCTCCCCATTTGATGTACCAGAGCTGTTGAGTTCTGTGTTAGCATAGCTGCAGGCAGTTACTGCAACAGTTGGGCAAGACTTGTCAGTAGATAAATTATTTGGATGTGCTTATAGTAGTGTTCATACCAATAAATAAGTGGTAATATAGTATGCCATGGCCTAAGCTTTATTGTATGTTTCCTGTTGTGCTCTTCTGTATTCTTAGGCCTTTGGAAAACAAGGGAGCCCATGTTTCTGATTACATCAGTATCAAAGCTGAAAAATCTTGAACTGTCAGTGAAGCATTTTGGTTTTAGTAGTCCATGCCTCTTTTTTGTGTGTACAATATATAGGCATAAATGTTCAGAATTTTTAGCCTGATTGTGTCAAAGGTACTTTAGCTAATATATAAACAGAAAAAAAGAAGAGATGCAATTCAGTCAAGAGAAAACCCATAAAAAACCGCACTCCTGCCATTAAAATAACACCTGCCTTCTGAAAACAGTATTTTAAAATATTAACAGAAATCTTTCTAGGTTTACTTCCATAGTGGATGGAATGGAAGGAGAGGCAGCTTTAGCAGGGATAAGACCCAAAATCTTGCAGATTCCACATTCTGCACAAGTGATGCAATAAGCAGTTGACAGTCTGGTTTATCACTGCAGAACAAAGAAAGAAAATTTTCTTATGCTAGTCCTTGTCCAAGAAACAGAACTGGAAAAAAAAAAGGATCCCAAAAGAACATATTCCTATAGATGTGAGCTCCGTCTATCATGAATTTGAAGTAGCATTTTATGCCTTGACTAATTACTTGAGTTATGCCTCAGTAACTTTAGAACTGCTGTTTAACTCTTTTTAGTTTAATTACTGAGACTAGCATTTATATCTCACTTCAATGCCAGCATTCATCAGTCAGTATATAGAATTAATATCTGTGAAAGAACATTTTTTCTTTTCTTTTTCCCCCCACACAGTTCCTTTAGGTATCTTGGATAGCACTGATTTGGAGTTGCTTCACAACCTGTTAATGTCTCAGCTTTATTAATCTATTAACTAAATTTTAATGTCAGTTTTAATGTAAAAGATTTAAAATCTAAGTAGATTTAGAAATGGTTAATTATTTCTTTGCCTCTGGAGAACTGGAAGGTATTAGTTCTATTGTATTTCTATGGAACCACAATATGGAAGAGCAATAATGAGAGAGCCACTACAATAAACCTAGAAGTTTAGCCTTTATTTTGATATGCCTCCTCACTCTTGAATGTGTAACTGCACAACCATTAAGTTATGCTTGACTACTTCTCAGTGAATTTGCAGAGTGGAGTTGTTTGTTTTAAATGTATGGGAGAAAGATGAGAAAAAAGTGTGGTGTGTATATATACACATATGTATAAAAAGTGCAAAGTAACTAAGCAGCAAACACCCTCTTTTGGAGGTCTGAGTGATAGATTTTATTACGGAAATTTAGAGAAAAATGTGAGGTTTGTACTCTGGTAAGCTCTCCTCAAACATTCTTTTCATCTTTCCTTAGCATTTCTGTAGTGGGAGAATGGGCTGTGAGTGATACTTAGATAGCTCTATCAATTTTTTTCCCCATTTGAATTAATTTTGCTTGCTTCTCAAACTTTGTTGAATGGATCTTAAGTCGCCTAAATTCCAAAATAGGATATCTTTTGGGTTTTTTGTTTGTTTTTTAATCCTCTGGGAAATGCATAAATAAATGTGCTAACCTCTACAAAGTGTGCAAATAAAGCATGTTTTATTTTCCTTGGAATTAAAATTCCTTGAAATTTCCCTTAGAATTATGAGCTCAAAATTATATTTATGCAACACGTAATAGAAGGGCCTCATCTGCTTTATAGGTGTTGCAAGTTGACAGAAACATCTATTCCAATCTTATGGCTTCCTGTGAATCAATATTGCAGTCTAGTGCATGATTTGTTTAATTTCGCAGGCATAAAAAAATGTAGGAGAAAGGCTTACATGTGTTGGGGAAAGTTAGTCTTATTTTCAGATTTTCTTTTTGAAAACACGGTGATTTTGGAGTAACGTGACACAGGTATATAACCACAGCATGTCTTAAAATATGATCATAGAAATGTATATGTCCATTCATAACTTCTGCAGATGTGTTGATTTTCAAGAGAAAAATGTTTACTAAACCAAATACAGAATCAGTCTTATTTCACTCTTACTAGGCTTAGAATCCAAACCTCCTAAAAAATCAGTTCTCTTATTTAGACTATAAAGTGCAAAGCCTTACAGCTATTTGAACATATCAAGCTTTAAATTATGCATATATCATAGGATATATGGAAATTTTAAGCCAGACTTTCTCAAAACTTAACATGTGAACCTCCCTCATAGTGTGGGGAGGTGGGCATTTGAGATTTCTGCTTGCTTTTTTGAAAATTTTCTTGAACATAACAGTGAGAGATAAATTAATCTGTAATCTGTTAACTGTGTTAACCTGTAATGTACCAATTTCCCTTCATAATCTGTTGTTGGGGAATTTGCATAGGAAATGAAAGAACAGTGTTGCTGTGGAGATACGAAGGCTACTAGAGAGAAAAAGGAGATTGAAGTAGACAGTGAGGAAAAATGATTGAAGTGTGGAAAAAGGTAGGGTTTGGGTTATGCTGTTCTTTGTTTTTTTGCTTTTTCCCCTGTAAGGCTGAAATGGGGAAGGTCTGACAGGGACACAAAAGGAGATGCATTACCAATAACAGAATGGAATTAAATTGGAATCATAAGCTAATACTGATCTATTTTTTTGTGTGTATAAATATTCTGTGAGGAAAATACAATGGCATTTTCTCTGTATGGCACTTGTAAAAAAATGTGCTGTTTTTTTTATTTAAATCTTTTGTCATCTCAGACCTATTTCCCACATTAAAAAAAAAAAAAGTAAAATAAAGTGAAAACTGATGTTTTTCTTAGGGAGCTCTCAGCTTTGGGAGCAGCAAGTATCTTACTGTGCTTTTAATAAATAAAAAAAACTATAGAACAAATAGTAAAATGTATTTCTAAAAGAATGTAAAGGGACATAATTTCTGTGTAACTCGCTAGTGGTGTGCTTTCTAGTCAAAAGTACTTCATGATAAATGACTGCTTTACATTATAGAAAAACCAAGTGAAGTGAAGATTACAGATTTCACATCAGGAAGAACTTGATTTCCTTTGCAATCACGTATCTTCTTCAGCAGTGAAACTAGATACGAAATGTGCATAACATGGACTTTCAGATCTGGATGGATGTTCTGTTTTGTCATGTAGACATAGCCTGAGGGAATTGAGGCAGGCAAGGGGAAAGAAAACCCTTGTGAGACAAATTTGGATGATGGCAAGAAGAAAACATGACAGAACTGGAGAGAGGGAGAGATAAAATGAGATATAGAGATGGTAGCAGTCTGACTTAAAAAGGCTGGAGCACACCAGGAAAGCTGTAAGGAGGTCTTGAGCACAGCCTGGGGAAGCAATGGGAATGAAATGGGGAGACCAATTCTGACTGCTCTGGAGAGTACCACCAGTAGGTAGTTTGAAAACCAGTACTTGTTTGTTCTTTGGAGGCTATCTTTGAAGTCTATGGATGAATGTTGCTTGTCCCACCTCCTGTGCTAGCCCATGGTGATATCATGGCATTTCCAGAAAATCCCCTCTGTACTTGCGTAACGGCTTCGAAACAGATTTTCATGCTTCATTTCTTGTGTCAAGTTCTGCAGGCTTCTCAAAAAATGCTGTAAATGGAATATGTTTTTAATTTTTGAATAGCAAACAGGGCACTTTAACCTCTGATGATTTAAACAGCTGGTTTTGCAGGCTAACCCTTTGTCCAAGGGTTTGTGTGTTAACCTGTGTCAGTATGAACATGTGAAGCTATCTTGCTTCACTGAGATATTTGAATACCTATAGATTTCACCCAGTAAATAATTTCATCACTTGTGTTTATTCATTGCCATTGGCTCTCACAAAACTGACAAGAATACATCAAGATTTTGATTTAGTCGTTCAGGAAATAACACTATCATGGCATTAGAGGAAGTTAGTAATTAGGGATGCAAATATGCTACTCAGTGGTTGAGATACCACTTCAGCCCCTCAAGGGTTACAGCAGCTGCCAAGTGCTAAGGCAGCTGGTTATTGATGGGAAAGGCTGAGTGCCCACTGGCAAAACAGCACATCAGGCACTGGCTGGGGAGTGGTACTAATGGAGAAGGAGGAGATGGGAAAAGTAATCACAAATTATATTTGGCTTCTGCTACAATGATAGGGACAAGAGAGCTTTGCTGCTGCTACTGAAGTCAGTAGAGCTTTGTCACTATCTTCCACATGAGGCTTTTGGCACTGTAAGAACATGTCTATGCCTGGATCTGGCCAGCATGTCTCCACATTAGAAATTAAAATCTCTACTTAGAAGAGAAACAGAGCCATTTAATAGGGCCTTAGATAATCTCCAGCTGTTCCGTGCAATCATTCTGTAACCATTGAAACTTTTTAGCCATCAAAAGGGAAAAATATGGCATTTTCTGCTCTCTGGGGACTTCTCTATGGCAGCAATTAAAGACTTTCTATTAACCATATGTTAAGTATATCTGCTTTTCTATCTAACCAATATTAGTGATGGATATTAGGCATAATGTTACACTAATAGCTCTGCAAAAATGTTCAGCTTCAGCTCTTGAGTTTTCAGTTTAAACTTTCTGCAGTTGTACTTTTTAACTACCTCTTGTCATGCTTTTTGATAGAAAATTAATCACAATTTTCCAACTTTATTTAGCACTGGAAACAGACCAAGCAAACCTTGATTCTCACCCCTCACTGTAAATATAACCTGAGATTAAGAAAATCCTGTTTAAAGAAAATCCAGAATAATGAAAACTTACTTTGCATAATACTTCTTTCAGCGGTTTGGCATGGCTTTGATTGCAGGAAAAAACACATCTATATATTGTATATTCCATCTTAAATGTCAGCTTTTTAGTTTACTTTCAAATATATTCTCCCTGTATAGATGTATGTATAAATGAATTTACATATTCCATTATTACAGCAACTTTCATTATATTAAATTATCAATAAGAGATTTTTCTTTAGCTTCTGGTTGCATAGAAGCTATTTTTTGAGATTGGTTAGTACAGACTCACCTGGCAGCAGAATGACTCATGTTGGGTTCCTCCTGGGACATCATGAGACTGTTCATTCCTATTTTCAGGTTCAAGTTTTCAATCCCAGAGACTGGAAGTTCAATTTGCTCTGTGGCTGGAAAGAAGCCCTACTCTGTCCTGTGAGTAGACAAGTGGTTCATCTTTCTGTGGGACACTTCCATTATGAGTGAGAGGCTCTTTCTTTTTAAAAAGCTTTAACAGTTATGAGGTCGCTTGATTTCTGAAGGTTGTGCTCTCTTCTTTGTGTTGTAGCTGGTAAAGTGAAAAGCGGGGGGAGGGGCTGTGAAATTTTACAGAGTCTTAAGCTCTTATCAGCTTTAGTAGCTTTCTATGTGGGTCATGCCATATTGCCCCCTCACTTCCTTTTAGCCCTCTCAGTGCATGTATTAGCATCATTTTTGTTGAGGGAAGAGAGAGGTGAGACCATAAAGATAACACTTAAAGGTAGCATCCTTCAAGTAAAGAAGAAAACTTCATTACAGTTCTTTTTGAGAGGTTAATATATTCTGTTTGAATAGATTAATTTTTTTTATGCTTTCTAAACTGTATGGGTGATATAGCCATAATCTGGGCACACTGAAAATATTTCTGCCAATGTCTGTCCATAATATCTTCTCATTTTGACATAATTGTGTGCAGGCTTCTACATGCAGGGTGAATAAATGTGACAGTTTCTGCTTCTGGAAAGAAATAATCTATCAGCTTAATATAATTGCATTTTTCACAGTTCTGTCAGCTGGGAAGAGTTCTTTAAGAAATAAGTACTGCTCTGATTAAACTCAAGGTGCAGTACACCACCAAAACTGGCAACTCTTATCTGAATTCTGAATAAGGAAAATAAACAGATTAAGCAAGAAGATACTTTGGTACTTTAATTCATTAATTAGTTATAAGTAAGCAGTCCTGATTTTGTCTGGGATAGAGTTAATTTCTTCACAGTAGCTGGTACAGTGCAATGTTTTGGATTCATTATGAGAAGAATGTTAACAACACACTGATGGCTTACTTGCTGCTAAATAGTGTTTACCCTAGGTCAAGGACATTTTTTTTTTATTTTTTTTTTCCAATGTCTCATGCTCTGCCAGTGAGAACATGCACAGAAAAGCTGGGGGGAGCATAGACAGGACAGATGACACGAACTGGCCAGAGGGATATTCCATACCATAGAATGTCATGCCCAGCCTATAAACTGGGGAGTTACCTGGGAGAGAGTCCAGCTGGGGATCAGGGACAGGGTCTGGCATCGGTCCGTGGGTGATGAGCAGTTGTATTGTGCATCACTTGTTTTTACTAGGGTTTTATTTACTAATACTTTATGTACTTTGTTTCAATTATTAAACTTTTCTTATCTGAAGCTACAAGCTTAACTTTTGATTCTATTCGTCTACTTCACTGGATGACGAGTGGGGGGCAGGCGAATGAGTTGCTGTGTGGTGCTTAGCTGCCAGCTGGACTTAAACCATGACATAAGAGCAGAGACCAGTCTGACAGCATTACAATAACTTTAGATTTTCAGCTGCTGCTTGTCCCATTGTTGTTGCTGAAAAACAGATAGACAGCTTATATTTTGTTGGAGTAATATTCCTTTCTTTACAGAAGAGAAAAATGAAGATACAATTTCCATCTATAAATAGACTGTGAAAACTGGAAAATCTTCCCTCCAGTGTGTGTTTGTGGGAGAGTGAAAGATTATTCTTTTGAGAAGCCAGCTTTATATATGCCAAAAGAGTAGATGCCTGATTAACATTTGTATATAGCTGCAACAACATGTTGGTGTGTTTTTCTTTAATTAAACTTGCACAATAGATGCTTCCTGGAGGTTAAAGATGAAAATCTGTTTTTATGGAACAAATACTGATAATTGCCTCTGAAGTCTTAGGAAAGTACTATAAACCCAGATCTGAATTTTGTGTTCCTGTTTTGTGTGTGTTTGGGATTTTTTTAATCCTTAAATTCATAATCCTAACTTCTTAAGGGGAAATGCCCTATATAGTTTTAGATTGCATACGAGTCTGCTTGATGCTCTCTAAGTGAATGTTGCTATGACTTCTGGTCAAAGAGTGGCAAAATAATTATTGATGATGTAGCTACAGCCCACCTGCAGAGAGGCCTGAGAAGGGGCACCTCTGAAGCCATAGATGCAGAAGTAAAAATAGTAGAATGAAAGAATGCTATGATTGCCTAAGGAAAGGTTGGTAGACAAATTTTAGAAGTAATAGCTTTCTCTGTAATAGTTTTATTGGAGCTGATCAGCCTCATATGCTGGGAAAGCACACATTTCAAATCATAGTCCTTTCATGTTTGAAGAAATTGTAGTGCTACCGTGGTTATCCTTGTCCAATACACACTTTTCAAAGAGGTAAAGAGATGTGAAAGTGTGTGCTAACTGCTTCCTGTGTTAGGGACCAGCTTTAGCATGACTAGGATCATGTGCTAGACCAAGACTTGTGTTTTCTTACAGCTGTTCTCTCCTGATTGCAACTGAATCTCAGCCATGGAAAAAACCAATACTGAACATAAATGGATAAGGTCATTCTTTTGCAGTTGAGAATGATCAAGATGGTCCATGTGATACTCCCAGGATTAGCTATGTAAAAAATAAACATGGGTCTTAGCTAATTTAGTAGAAGGAAAGTAAAGCTGGAAAAGTTTTCATTGTGAGAAAAAAATACAATAGGAACTTCAAGCTCTTGGAAACTATGTTGAGAGGAAGGACAGTTATTTATGGTAGTATGCAAATATTTTTGTTTTACTTTAGCAAATGCTCTGAACTGTTTGTTGAACATGTGCTCATATGAGCCAATTTTAGAACTCAGAAGTTGTTTTGTGAAATCCTATCTCATGAGCCTAGAATATTAGGTGCTGTAATTGACTGCTTCACAGATCACAAAAGCAAAAAAATGCCTAGAGACAATCTTGTGTGTTAAGATTTCAAGCAGGCATATGATTTTCATAGTATAAGATAATAATTAAAATATATTTGCCCTCCCCCCCTGAAATGTTTCATTTCCTAGCATTTTAATGACTAATTATCAATCTCTTGATTGTGTTGGGATTCAGGCATCTCATTTAACTTGACCTAATAGTGTGTGCCTTCATCCTCACATGGTGAAGTAATCTAGCAAGGGGAAGAGAGATGCTTGGATTGTTTATTGAGAAAAGTAGAACATACATGTCTATGCATGTTACCCAATTCTCAGAAATATACCATATTCTTCACAATTAAAACTATTTCAATAAATTTTCACTGAAATGCACTTAATTATTATTCTGAGAAACTGAGAGATGGTAGTACTCCTCGTTTTGTAGGACAGCTGGGAGAAGGAAGTTTAGTCACATGAAATGTAGTGTTGATAAGTTACTGAAAGAAGTAATATCACATTGGATTTTGTGCTTTTGCTGTAATTAATGATCACATCTCACTCTCAGAGAAAGTTCGTTAAAGCCATGGAAAATGCAGCAACAAAGGTATGTATTTGTCATATATGACACTTAGCAATTTACAAACCATTTCACTAAGGCATTTTACACCCTAATGCTTTATTATGTCATTGCATTTTACTTTTGCAATGAAAAGACCACTGAGCAAGTAAATTTGAGGTATTTTAGTTGCCTTGTTCCTTTGTACCATTTATTTAAACATAGGCCATTGTAAGAAATTTTCTATGTAATTTCATTTAGAAAATCAGTTGGAGTTGCTTTATTAAAATCATAGAATAATTTGGGTTAGAATAGATCTTTAAATGTCATCTTTTCAGGTCCCTTGCAATGAGCAGGGACATGTTCAACTAGATCAGGTTGCTCAGAACTCTGTCCAACCTGATCTTGAATGTTTCCAGGGATGAGGCATGTACCACCCCTCTAGGCAACCTGCTCCATGTCTCGCTGTCCTCACAGTAAAGAATTTCTTCCTTACATGTAATTTGATTCTGCCTTCTCTTAGTTTAAAACCATTAGCCCTTGTCCTGTCATAACAGGCCCTACTAAAAAGTCTGTCCCCATCTTTTGAATAAGCCCCCTTTAAGTACTAAAAAGTCACAGTAAAGTCTCCCTGGAACCTTCTCTTCTCCAGGCTATCAAACCCAAATCTCTCAGGTTTCCCTCATAGGAGAGGTGTTCTATCCCTCTGATCACATTTGCGGCCCTCTTCTGGATTTCCTTCAACAGGTCAATGTCCTTGCTTGTGTTGGTGGTCTTGGAGCTTGATGTAGTAGTCCAGGTGGGCTCTCATGAGGGCAGGGGGAAGAATTACTACTTTTGATTCAGCCCAGAATGTGGTTGGCTTTTTAGACCGTCAAAACACATTTCTGGTTCATGTCCAGCCTCTCATCCACCAGCACCCCCAGGTCCTTCTCAGCAGGGCTGCTCTTGATCTGTTCGTCCCTAAGCCTGGGTTGATACTGAGGCTTGCCCCAACACAGGTGCAGCACTTTGCACTTGGTCTGGTTAAACCTCATGAGATTCCCACTTCCTGAACTTGTTCAGGCCCCTCCGGATGGCATCCTATCCTTCAGGAGTGTCAACCACATCACTCAGAAACATACACAGATTAAAACGGAAGTTAATTAAATTATAAATGTCAAGGTTCAAATAGCTTTTTCTGTGAAATAGAACAGAAAACCTTTTCTGCATGTATTTTCTTTGAAATGATGTTTCATTATTCCCTAATTTCACAAGGAAACTTTGTATGTAAAATGGTTAGTCTCCTGCTCGCATATATCTTATTGTAAATACTGAAATACCAATATGAAGAACTCTTTAAAATAACAATTATCTTGCCATGTTAAAGTGCATAAAATCCATATCGTTTTTGGAAATACATTGTTCTCCAGTCTTTCCAGGTTACCAAAAAATAAACCTGTATAAAGTTATACATGCTTTTACATTTCTCCAAGTCTGTGCTTATACTGGATTGTATAAATGATATGTGTTTTTACACTTGGAAGCTTAAATGTCATTGTTGCTTGAACATGGTTACAGGTTGCTAAATTGGGATGTGCTCAACATACTGTACTTCACCTGACTTTATTTCCTGTCCAGGGATTTTTTTTTTTCATCTATGTACTCTGTGTTTCCTGTCTGATAATGCAGTACATATGCATTGGGATTCCAACATTTTTCCAAACTGCTGGGTCTTCAGGCCAATACAACTATTAAAAATAAACTTTTGAAAAATAATTGATGCTAGATTTTCTCAGAATTATTTATTCTTATAAAACTGAAAGGCTCTGTTCAAAGCATAGTTTTGGGGTAGATGTTCATTTCTTTAAAATAGTATCCAAACTGCAATAACATATTTCTGCACTTGTAACACTCTGAACCTGTTCTTAGAGGTCAGGTTAATCTAAGAAAAAACTTATATAAGAAAATGTTTCCATTTTAAACTGTGTAGTACATAAAAGTCAGGGCATATAATAAACTAATGAAAACAGATGTCTTATAACTTTGTCCTACTTTTTATAGCTAGTATTTCTACAATATTTTGTCACTGGTTTAGTCCAGCATATAACTGGTGACCACGAAGAATTTACAGACTTTTTTCTATCGTGTTTGTCCTTTGGAATTTGCAGCTGTGAGAAGCAGTAGGAATCTGTGCCCAAGAAAGAATAAAACCAACCTTTATCAAGGCAGAGATAGTCTCTATCGCTACAATTTCAATACCGCATTCACCAGTGTGGCTACCATAATTGGACTGCCTGACTAAATTATTTCTAAAGCACACTACTGATTAAATAGCCAGATAGATGCAAGTTTTCCCTGTTAAACTAGTGAATTTCAGCAAATCATTTCTTCAAGTATTTTCACTTGGAAAAGCCATGGAATCATTAGGGGAGATTGATGAAAAAATTACTATTCTTTTCCCTGCAGCTCTTTCCTTGTGTGAGATGGTTTTGCACTCTTGCTGAGTCCTAATGATGGTGGAAAAAGGTGCAGGAGCAGAGTAACTAAAAATAGTAGGAAAGAGTAGGTGCAGCAAGAAATAAGAGAAAATACTGAGGGAGGAAAGAGAACTGAAGAAAGACAAAGACAGGACTATACTGAAAACATAAATGTCAAGAGCAAAGGAGAAAAACAACTAATACACAAGAGTAAAATCAGTGATACTTTGTTAGACCTCTTTCACTGATGTTCCATTTTGTTTGAAATATTTTCTCATAACATTATCTTACAACTCATAATTTTGTGTAAATTTTTTGTGTAAATTTTAATTACAGAATACAAATGTAATACATTAAACAATTACCAAAGTAGTATTAAATACTGGTGTAGTGTTTATGAAAAATATTGCACTTTTCAGGTAAAGTAATTTATTTAAACTTGATGTCATTGTATTGCTGCGAATTATTTAAATACATTAAATTTAAAAATTTAAACACAATGATTCTGTATCTAAGGCAAACCAAAGATTAAAATAATCTTGTTTTATCAATTATATTTCTAGTTAAATGAAAAAAAATCACCTTGTTTCCCTTGTTCTTTTTCTTGGACAGGAAGTCACTTTCTGATTTCTGTTTCTTCACTGTTTATCTTGTATGTATGCTCTGAAATACTCAATCTGCAAATATTTGCTCTGAAAATCTTTTTCTTCTTTATGAATTTTGTTGTGATGTCATGGTTTAACCTTAACTGGCAACTCGGCACCACACAGTCACATGCTCACTCCTGTTGAGATAGAGGTAGAAATGGAACAGTAAAAAGGAGAAAACTTGTGGGTTGAGATAAGACAGTTGAATAGTAAAAGCAAAAGCTGTGCACACAGGCAAAGCAAAATGAGTAATTCAATCACCCCTTCCTGTGGGTGGTAGGGCAGGTGTTCAGCCAGCCCCAGGAGAGCAGGGCTCATTGCGGGTAACTGAGTTGGTAAAACAAACGGTGTGGCTCCAAATGCCGTTTCCCCCCGCTTCTTTCTTCTTCCCCCTTTATATACTTGGCTTGATGCCATATTCTGTGGGATATCCTGTTCTGGCTGTGTCCCCTCCGAACTCCTCAGCCATCCCCAGCCTCCTCCCTGATGGTGTGTGGGAGGAACAGAAGTGTCCTTCATGACTGTGTAAGGCCCTGCTCAGTAATGACAGAAACATTCCTGTGTTACCAGCACTGTTTTCAGCACAAAGCAAAAACATCACTGTGTACCAGCTACTGTGAAGAAAATTAATTCTACCAGCCAAAGCCAGCACAAATGTAGAACTTGCAATCAGGCTAGAAGAACACCAACAGCTTTCCCTGATTGTACTCCCTATGACTGGGTACTCAGGAGAAACAGCAATGGAAGGTCATCAGCTGATATGAAAATATATAAATTTTTGGATGGTTAATTTATGAAGACAAAATCTATGCTATAAATTCTGAAATATCCACTGAAAGTGACAAACTTATCGGTTAGCAAGGGAATCGGTCTGGTTGTCATTGTTTTCAGCATACTTGTGAGCTGAGAGAGCAAGCGAGCATTTTTCCAAGGATGGGAAAGGGAAGTTTACGAGTGGAAAAGTAGAGTGCTATAGTTAAAATATGTGGAGTTATAAGTAAGTATTTAGAGGATGAAAAGAAAGGCATCAGTTTTCTACATATTTCTACAACTCAAAATATTTTTTTTTAATGCAGAAAAGGAAAGTTGTAGGTTAAGAGCAGTAGTTTCTAAAAAGCTGATTCACACAGCTTGCTGAAGATTGTGTAATCTAACAAATGTTTTAGCCGATTTTTCTTGCAAAAGGTTCACATGTGCTAAGTACAGTGGCAGTGGATGATACACTACACACTGACATGTTATGTTGAATCTACTTCTGTGATATCATGTTTTAACATGCAATCAGACTGCATCTGCCCTGTTGGAGTACAATGCACCTAGTTTAAGATTGTGATTCAAATTCACTAGCTGTGCCATGAAGATACCAGATGTTCCATCCATTCGTGCTGTAACAAATGGGTTTCATGGGAATTCGTGAGATATGGTTCCTGGGGCACAGTTGAAGCTTCTGCCTCTTCTTTTACAAGTCACTTCTGAGAAGCTCCGGCAACTGCCTTTGAAGGAACTGCTTTGGTCACAGCTCAACCTGACCCAGACCTATCTCGCCTCCCTCTTTGATCAAACTGAAGAGGAAATGCAGCCCAAAAGCATTGTACAATTCGTCCTGCAGGCATTACAGCATTATAAAGCTGTCTTAGTGAGAACAGGAGAAATGGAGGTTGCAGAAAGAAGGGGAATGTCCAAAAAGACTGAAAGTCCTTTTATATAGAGGTCCCATCACTTTTGAGCATTGTGACTCAGGAGAATTGTGGGATGCTTCCTTGAAGGAAGGAAAAACAAGGGGATCAAATGTACCCTTGTAGTCCAACATCTATAAGAGCTATACTGAACACAGTACAGAACTGTGGGCATGCTATAAATAGCTATAAATCTTAATTTAAAATAAAATGCTTCCTTTTTTTTTTTTTGTATTTTTTTTTCTCCTCTGTTCTTTAGCTACCTGTTTAAGGGACTTCTTGGTCCTCTTCTAACATATGAAAAGAGTATATATCAAATAAGAAGCTGATGGATAAAACCTATCACAAGCACACAGAGTGTTGTGGCCTTTGGAAAATGCTTATACAACTACCTTGGCAGAGATGCTTGAGATGCTTAAGGAAAAAAAAATAAGATTACTAGAACTGCACAATTTGCAGAAAATAACTTTATGCCCTTGTTATTGCCTGGAAACATGGATTTTTCAAAGCAAATGCTACTAGGATGAAAGAGAATAGAAAATGAAAGGAGAATGCATTCCTCTAGCAAAAAACACCCCCTACATTTCTGTAGTGATTATTTACAGACTTTGGCATTTAAAAACTTGCATATTTTTTACTTGTGTTGTCCAAAAATGGATCTGTGCATTTAAATTAGGTTATTTGGCAATGATAATGTTGTAAGATGAAAGCAATAAAACAAAGAAAACCATAAAAGGTCGGCTATGCTTGGGATAAAATAATTGCCTCTAGTGGCAAAAGAAATAACATATACAGCTAATAGAAACCATGAGATCTCTAGAGTATTACTGAAAAGAGAGAAATTACATATAAATCAAGCCATAGCTTCTAAAAATAAAAAAAAAATACTATGCTGGTACTTAAATGCTAAGTATGTTATTTAATGGTAGCCGCACAATTTTATGTAACATATACAATAAATATTATACCTTCATGATTCTGTATTTTTCAAGGAAAAAGTAGTAGTTGATTCTTATAAAAGCAGAAGAATCAGTTTTAAAAATAAGGTAATCTGAACTTAAATCTTGTGAGCTATGTTTATTTCTTTTCCAAAGGAATGAATGTTATGACTGCCTTTCAAGATTTTAAAGTACAATAACCGTGTCATAACATACTTTGAAATAATTTGTAGGAATGATTCCTTGTTGGTGTATTTGAATATAAACCAAGAATTACTTTTGGTTATTTTTTCCTTGATCTCATATTACAGAATGATAAATAAACTGGTAGGTGGAAAAATCTATATTTTTGCAACAAAGTATTGATCAAGAAAGATTTTCAGAAGCACCTTTTTTCCTACTCTCTTTTTATTTCAAGTCTTGAAATAAAGCTTATAAAACAATGAAAGAACTAAATCTCTATGAGCTGAAATAATTTAAATAGTATGTTATCAATATTTGCAAAAGAGAGAACCCACGGATTTTTAAGAAGTGTTAAGAAAATTTATTATAAAAAGTCACATATTCTTTCTTCACATTAATTTTTTTATCAGTCTGGTTCTCCAGAAAATTAAAATTAAAAAAGTATAAATTAGACTAAAGGCTGAACTACTTTTAATTGCTTACAAACACTGTGAAAAACATGAATATATGTAGATTTTATAGTTCATTTTATATTGCATTGCAATCAAGAATATGAACGTGATAATTTATTTTTATCACGTCTTTAATACATGTTACAATCACTTCCTTTTAGAATATGATTTTGTGACTGTCCTGAGTAAGTTTGCAGTTATGACCCTCTTGCATTTCATTAAGTAATGTGAGGTGTGCTTACCGCTTTATTGCTTATTTGAAAATGTTGCTCAGAGAATAGTTTATGCATAGTTAATACTGAAGTCAGAAATTAAAACTGAGCCTGTAAAATATGCAAGTTTGTGATCAGATCAAGCTGTAAGAGTTGATTTAATTCTGATGAACTAATGTCCGAAACAGTCAGCCCTAGGAAAAGCATTTATGCACTCTTAAACTAGTCCTTAACCTTTTTGGCTTTTGTATGTAAGGGTTGATTCAGTGAAAAATTAAGGAAAGAAACACTACTTGCTGCTTTTTGTCATCTGATGAGTTACACTGTAAAAGTTTTCTATGTGGGGTTGAGGACTGATTATAACCAGAGAATATTTTCTTTCCATTTTGGGGACATGAGATTTTGATAATCAGTGTTTGTGTTTCTGGGCATATGAGATGTACCATCTGTGTGTACCCTCTGCTCCAACCCTCTACCTGCTACTAGCACTGATTCAGGGTCTAGGAGTTTGTTTCTGGATAGTTACAATTAACTCCACTCTCCCTGGCTTCTGTGCTGAAATAAACCCATCCTGACTGACTGGAATAAATGGATGAGTAGCAACGTCTTTCTGTCCCTCAAGTTGCTGTCACTGCCGTAAGCCTTTAGGTGTTTGCAGAGCAGTGCCGTAGTCTCTCTGGGCTGGGCACAAGCCCACTCTGTCTGGAGAAACAAAAGGTATCTGATTATGTGGAGCTTATGTTTCTTCTTATTCACCATTTTATACTACTAATTAGTTCCGTTTCCTAAAACCTGGGCTGAGTGCAACCATCTTCTTTTCTACTGTGCCGTACTTTCAAGACAATCATAGGACCTGTTGAAAGTTTATGAAGGATCAAGTTTATAAGTCTAAGCCTTTTTATAAAGGAGTTGATCCAATCAAAGCAAAAAAGGGTTTCAGAATACGGAAGAAAATATATAAAATGTTTTTGCAGAAATTCTTTGATTTTGTGCATTAATACACTCAAAGGATTTATTTCAGTTGTAACAGAAAAATATCTAAAAAAACAGATGAAGATATTGCCAATTTGTAATGCACTCTTGGATGTTATGGAGCAAATATGTTCTTCAAGCACAGCACAGGGCAAAAAAAAGAATAACAATATCTCCTATGTTTATATAGGAAACATTCAGCAAGGGACACGAGATTTTGATTCCATTTGTCTTGCTTCACTGCAGTTCTCCCTGCAGATTGCATGCCCCTCATACAGAAGAGTCCCCTTGGAGGACTCTGCAGACGTCTCTGCCCCTCATGCCATTTATTCCTTATTTTCTCCCCTTTTAACAGGAAAAAGTGATTGTTAACAGGAATCAACAGGTCTCAGCTAGAGCCCATTATTTAGAAGCAAACCTCTAGATTTATACTCTGTGCTGCAGAAATGTCTAAAGACTGCTTCCATACTTGACTATTCTGTGATATTAATATGAAACAGGAGTTAATTGAGAGCAGAAATTATTTTTGATACAGTATTTCTTCAAAGATGCCCTGCCCATCTTTTAGGATATTCTATAAAAAGGCAGTGATATTGATATTACGACTGGTATATCTACTTTGTTACAAGTATTATTGCTATTTTCACAAGAGCAACAATACTAACAATATTTTGTGACCATATATCTGTCATCCCAAGTAATTGATTTCTATAAATAAATATATAAGGCAATGACATGTATTAGCACTCCCACCAATTTATGTGGCTTTGGGCAAATCATATGCATTTTTATTAATAACTTTGAGCATATAGTTTTTATTCTGTTTTATTCAATTCATTTCAAAGTAAAGATCTAGGCTGAGTGAAGAAGAATTATGAAACACAGTTTTCAGTAATGGTTCAGTTTCTTGCTAATTGTTTTTGCAACACTTCTAAAAGAAAACAGGGGTATAAATGTAGTGCTGTTTTCACTTTCCCACTTTCTGAAATTGGTCTTTGCGATAATTGATCCTCATAGATAAAAAGTAATGAAAAATAATTCAGGATGAGCTGCCAAATAATAAAGGTCTACATTCTCTTAAAGTTTTGAAGGAATGCAATATGCTTTTCCTTACTGCTTCAAATAAAACTGCAGAGCAGTAACTATTGATACAAATGCTTATGCTCAATAGAACTAACAAGCAGAACTATATTTGTAAAACACTGACAGTTTTTTTCAAAAAGAATATTTATCAACAGCATATATTTAGCAAATTTGTGTTTGTTTCAATAAGTTGCTTGGTTTCAAATAGTTCATCCAGAACTTTGGAAACAAAATATTTTGCCTTTTAGATGTCTTGTAAATTTATGTTGTTTGGAAAGTTTTTCATATGAGAAGTTTCAAGAGACAAAACTAAGTATTTTGGCTTTTAAAAATATTTTTGGACTAACTTAATAATTTTTTTCAAACTTTCAGGATGGACTGAAAAATTTGTCGATGCTCTCTGTTCAGAACAGAACAAACTAAGAATTTTGAATGAGTATGTTTAGTTTAACTTCTCCTGGTGCACATTGTGATATGCCTTTCTAAGAGCACAGAACTCTTAAATCACCACTCTGAGAGATGTCACGAGTTAAATGCATGTGGCTGAAGCTCTGATTTTAGAGTTGAAGGACCACAAGCACCCAGTGAAATCCACTTGTAGAGAAAAGGACTTTGCATCTGAAATTACTGATTGCGGAAAAAAAGTTCTTATGTTTTCAAGTATACGCTGAAGTCTACAAGCAGGATAAAAAGAAAAAAAGTATGAAAAGCTAATCAAAACCATTGCTGGTATGAGATGATTCTTGCTTGGCAGTTGATTTCTTATGATTTGTTCTGTTTTTAAATTGAACCATAATTTCTAAGTAACTTAACAATCTCCACTTTCTTTTCTTCCTTTATTCCAGGTTTATTTTATTTTTTTTTTCCCCACAGGAGGTGGGAGGGTATTCTTTAATTTCTAATTGGCAGCAATGTCCTTGCTTGTTCTTAAAGCTCTATTGGTGCAATGTTTCCAGCAACCTCCAGTGAGGACAGCAAGTCTTCAAGTAAGTTCTAGCACTTCTCTACCAAAGGTGTGTTGCCACAAGGTTGTGCTTAGAGTAGCAGATAATATTTTTGTCTTCCTAGCAAGAACACAGGTAGCAAATACTCCAGATCTAAAGTGAAAAGTAAATACCTTACTGCCAGAAACTCAGGAAAAACTCAATGCATGTCCAGCGAATCCTACAAATGAGAGGTTTCAAATGACAGTGAAAAAAGGCATGTTCCAGTACTCCTGTGTGGTGCTGCTTAATGTTGTTAATTATTGTCCTTTATCTAGTTCATCAGGCTGCAGATACCTTACAACACAAGTGATTATCACTCTCAGGAGTAACAGACATTGACCGAACACAGCAGTTCATTCAAAAACCTCTAGGCTGATGCCTCCTGATGTAGCTTAGAGATTGCTTCTTAGAGAAAGAGGGGACTTGAGTGATGTGCACAGGGTTATTGAGTGATTAAAAATGCTGTTAATCTTGGACTGAATATTTTTACTAATTGAATGCTCTCAGTTGAATAAAGTACATATACATGAGGTTTGAATAACTTCATTCCATATGGGCTGCAAAGAGAAACAAAATAGTTATAACTTTCATAGACTAGTAGACTCCAATTGAAGGAGGATTACATACACTAGGAAAAGCTGTGAATAACTGTTACCTTCTAGCTGATTTTTTCCATTAATCAGTGTTTAGGGATTGATTTTTTTTCTTTCAAATGACTTTCCCCCTCCCAATATGTTTTTTACTCTTCTTTTTTTTTTTTTAATTAGTTAGTTTCAGATAACATCACAACAATAGAGTATTTATTTTTCTAGAAAGTATCAGGATCAGTATCCTGTGTATTAAATAAAGAAAATATTGGAGAAGAGGAAAAATAATTAAAATCATATGTACAGAAAATGCCTGTATCACTCCCCTCCTCAACAAGACAGGGGAAGAAAAGATGGAGAACAGCTTGTATGTTGAGATTAGTCAGTTTCCAAAAGCAAAAGTCAAAGATCATGCACATGTACCCAAGCAAGCAAAGGAAAAAAAAAAAAACAACAAACATTTTATTCTGTACTTCTCATCTGAAAGTGACATCTTGCCACAGTGGTTGTTCTGGAAGATAGATATTGTAAATAACAAATTTCCTGCCTCTTCCTCCTTCTTTCTCCTAGCTTTTATTGTTGAGCAGATGCCATATGGCATGGAATATCCCTTTGGTCAGTTTGGATCTGCTGTGTGCTGCCTGTGTCCTCTCCCAAGATCTTGCCCACCTGCAGTGAACTAGTGAGGGGGAACCTTGGAGGGACAGTGCTGGTTGATGCTGTGGGAGCACTGCTCAGCAGTATCCAAAACACTGGATTGTTATTAGCACCTTTCTGGCTACCAGTGCAAAGCACAGCACTGTCAGGGTTGCTGCAGGGAAAATTTACTCTGTCTCAGGAAACCCAATATGCACACAAATACTATGTTTTCAAAATAAAATGACCTTATTCTTGGTTCTTTCAATCAACAGTTCTTTGAAATATCTTCTAAAGGCCCTTGCTAAGCCATTAATGTAGTATAATGCACTCCTGCATATCTCTGTGAAACTAATTAAATTTCTAATACTTTATCAGATAGTAAATGAAGGAGTATTTGGCATTTTAATTTAACAGATACTCCTTTACATTTCAATACGGTGATAAATTGTTCAGAATAAAGCTGAATTTCATAAGCTACAATGAATCTAATAATAACAAAGAGTTTTAAAAACTTGAATAAAAGCTTTTTCCTTTTAATCTTTTGAGAGTTAGATGCATGAGCCTCAGTCTGTCATGGGCATTTTCCAAAGATAAAACAAAGGTTGCTAAAAGGAAGAATGAAAGAAAGGGAAATCTTTAATAGAAAAGAAATTAAAACTCAATCATACTTTCATCATACATCCATAATTTTCACAGCAATTGAAAGATTTAAAACAAAAATATAAACTTCTTTGTACAAAAGCTAACCTTTAAATTTAGTTTGAATTTTCTAACTTCAGGATTTAAAAAATCCAAAATAAGGTAGCTTAAAAAAAATAAAAAGCATCTTAATGTTCAGCTTTTGCACTAACAGATATAGTTACCATATCTATTTAATGCTAATTCATACTAATTGTATAAACATACCTGTTAGTTTCTGGCTTAGTGCTGTCTTCTACCAGGTATAAACTATGCATACAAACATGTCAAATATAAACTGAAGTAAACATAAGTCAGCTATTTCTTATTTAATTGTCTCTTATTCTTGTTCAGTACATTTAGCCAAAGTAAATAACCAGTTGTTCATTAAGTTTCAGAAAACCTCAAGATATTTTAAAAAGCAGAAGTGTCACAGGCCACAGATTACTTTTTTTTTTTTTTAATATGGAACAGGCAAATTTGGAAGTAGCTGATCTTTAAGTGGTAAAACCATTTCTGCTTTAGATTATATTGTTAATAAAATTCCATTATACTGAAGGTAGCATAGCAACTATAGTAATTGCTTCATGATAAGGAAATTTTGGCCTTGAAAGATTTAAAAGCTAATTACTGAATGCCATAGTGAAACAAATGGAACTCTTTATTTCTATTGTGGTAATATCTGAATTGCTACTAAGCCTTTCCTCAGCAAAGATACTTTCTAAATTATTGTAGGCCTAAATATTCCTATTTAAGGTCCCAAATAGTTTTTGCACAGCAGCCACATTCAGTCTTACTGGCAGAGTTGCCTGCTGCACATCAGTAGAGAAACAGCCCTGAGGAAAAGGTGAAGAGTTTCTTCCTCAGGGTTGGGTGATGAAGGAATCGCCCTCTTTTACTTTGATGATAGGAATCAGCTGGAGACCAGCCCTGACAGTGCTCAGAGTCTCACTGCCTTGTTCACATACAGCCCTCTGGGTGTCCACAGGACATCATCACAAACTTCTTGTAGGGTTCTCTCATGGTTGTGGTCATCCCTTTTCCCCTGCACCTTCAATGATAAACACTTCACCGAATGACACTTTTGAAAGGCTTGTGAGTAAATTTCATTGCTGATGTGATATATAAGACACAAAAGAACCTGATATGCATGTGTAATTTAAAAATTTTTGGATTGTCCCTCCATATTTGAACTGTACATAAAAGAAAAGAAATATATAGCATAGTCTGAATTTTGCTTATCTCTTTGTAATTTAAATTTTAAAGTAACCTCAAGTTATCTTCAGGGAGATTAACTAACTACTCAGTTCTATGTTATTTTCTCAAATCAAACAGGCAAACAAATGTTGCCAGTAACTGCATTTTGAGTTTATACAGTCTTTAAACAGTGAGTATAAGTATTTACCAGGGTCCTTTCAGAAACTGGTATCTGCAACCTTTCATTGGCATTTCAACATAACCGTTTGCTGTGGAAAGCATGTAAAACTCTAGAGCACACGTCTGCTTCTGTTGTAGATGTCTTATAGTGGCTTATGATGCTTGCATTTTATCAGGCTTCTGGAGTCTGTGAAACTATTGGGCTACCAGCACTATAAGGAAGCATTTTCTCTTCCTGAACAGAGGCAAATGTTAGTGGGACACAGGCTTGCTTCACACCTTTCCAAAAGAACAAACAGCACTGTGTCAGCCTCAGCCTCATCACAAGAAAACCAGAATTACAAGGAGCTGAGCTCTGCTTTCTCACAATGCACAGCAACGTTTTTTTGGAGGGGGCTATGAGAGGGTGGCTATACACAACATCACAGCAACCAGGTTCTTGTGCAGAATGAATTTAAATAAAGGTCAGCATTGCAATATCTCCTTCTTGTATGCATTCTCTTTATTACGATATGGCTAATTTCTTTTGAAAAGGTAAAGAAATAAAATATTAGACACCCCATCTAAGTAATTTAATCTTGGATAGTTCACCTGTGAGCTGTTCTGGCAGTCAGACTTCGAAGAGGATGAACTTCCACTGAAAAGGGACAGTGCAAAACACAGGGTTTCATAGAGACATGAACACCAAAGCATCTCTCTGAGTTCTTGATGCAATCCCATTGGTCTTTTTTCAAGTGATCCTTATTACTTTATTGTAATGAGTAACTCTCATCCTGAGAAACCCACAGTGACAGTCCCCTCCCTTCATTGAAAGTAATGAGAAATCTGCCTGTAACTTCAGTAGAGACGGGAATAAGTCATTTATATTCTGCTTGAAACACATAAGCTTAAAAAGTCTATTAATAGGTATCTTCATTTTTTTTTAAATTTTTTTTTTAGAAATGTTCAGACTCTGTATCTTCAATGAGAGAACTTAACTAGACTGTGCTACTTACTTAGAGTCTTGGATACTATGAATAGCTCTCCTGAAGTAAACTATTTGCTCAGCCATTAGTATTCTACAGCAATAGTAATACAAGCTTCACTGTTTATATATTTGCCAAAATACATAACCTCCCTTTCTTTTAATGGGCATCATGAAGTGAAAACCAGAATAGCTTCAGTCACATCTTGTAATGTTACAATCTAGCTGTAATGTTGAACATGTTTGTTTCTTACAGTCTTTCCTTTTTCTCAGGTTAAATATACAACTGGCTGCTATTTTACACTTGCTGCAATTGATGGAATTGGGTTATACAGGACATGGGATACAGGAGAGATGAAGGAACTCAACCACAGAAATGCCTTAAAAGAACCCTTCAGAGCGGTATTTAGGAATATTTGCATTGCAAGTTCAACTGCATTTTCACATTAAATAATCCTTGCAGAGTTGAGTTTTTTGAATGAGTGAACTTGGTTTGCAACATTCAGGAAAGAAGATTATTAGTTAAACAGCTTCATTCTATGTCTGCTAATTTAATATTCTTTTACAAGCTTAAAAATAGACATTTTCCTGTCATTACCTTTAAAATCATGCTTGTTTGACTTTTCAACCTAAAAGGTAAAAAAATACTTCAAAGAGCAGTTCTCTGTATGCAGAAACATTTTTTTCTGGTATCTATAAAGATTTGTTATATTTGGCACATTTCACATTTATTATGTTTTTGTAGATGGAGCTTCTTCAAAGTTACCATACCATATTACACAGTTACCACAAAATGAAGGAGGTTGGCCAGGACCTCATTAGATCATCTCCTTTAACATTCCCTACTCAAGTAGGGTCAGCTAGAGCAGGTTAGGACCCTGCCTAGTTAGGTTTTGAATATCTACAAAATTGTAGACTCTACAGTTTCTCTGGATAATGTGGTATTTGACCACCCTCACAGGAAAAATATTTTGTTACATGTAAAGTGAATTTCCTGCATTTTACTTTGTGTCTATTGCCTCTTGTTCTGTCACTGCTGAAGAGTCTGACTCCATCTTTGTTACCTCTCCCTATCAGATTGTTATATATATCTGATGAGACCCCCCAAAAAAAAACCCTTCTCCAGGCTGAGCAGTCCAAGCTCTCTTGATTTGGGCCTCATATAACAGATGTTTCAGTTCCTTAATCATCTTCGTGGGGCCCTCAGTTGCATTTTTCTCCAGTATGTCCGATTATTCCTGGTATCAGGGAACCCAGCACTAGACCCAGCACTCCAGATGTGTCTCACCAGGGCTGAGAAGAGGGGAAGGATCCCCCCTCTGACCTACTGCCAATGCTGAGCAGCCCAGGAGGCTGTTGGCCCTATTTGCCTGTGACATGTTGCTGGCTCATGGCCAAGTTGTTATCCAGCAAGTGCCTTTTTTTTTTTTTTTCAAACTGCTTTCCATGCTTTAGTTATATATGATTAGAGGAAACATCAGAGGTGATACTGAGCATACCAAATTTTCTTTAAAAATATAACTTCACTCTTACTTACATTTTTGTGATGACAGAAACTAGCCCAAAGTGGAATTTCAGCATCTGGTTCTAATTAACCTCCTTGTGTCGAATTAATTTTACCAGTTTCAAGTGAAGGTGAAAGAGTGAGTTGGTGTGCTATTTAAAAACTCTTTAGGGGATGGGTATTTCTGGAGAGTGTTGGAGAGCAAAGTAAGGTGCAAATTTAGTAGGTGAGATGAAGTTACTGTGTTAAAAGGAGCTAGGTTTTTTGGTGGGTCTGTTTTGTTTTGTTGGGGTGTTGTTTTGGGTTTGGTTTTTTTTGTTTGTTTTGTGTTTTGTTTTTGTTTTGTTTTGTTGTTTGGTTTTTTTTTGTTTGTTTGGTTGGTTGGTTTTGTTGTTGTTGTTGTTGTTTTCCAAGAGAGATATGTAAAGGACTAATTATCAACAGTTCCTCGAGCTATGAAATACAAGCTTTTGGAAAGCAAGTTAAAGAACTCAGTCTGTGGAGGAAATCTCATTATGTAAGTGGTGGAAGTACAGTTGAGTAATCTGTCCTTTTTCTTAATCTAAATCTGCATTATAGCTATGTCTGGGAAACTGGAGCGCTCATTTACCAACATAACCCTGGACTCCCTTGTGTCTGTGATATTTTTCTTTCCAGTTTTATATGCGTATGTGCCCCCTTTCTCCAGCCAGCTCTGTGGCTCTCAGCCACTGTGAAGTGCAAGCAGCACTTGTAAAGCCTGCTGTCTGTAATTGAGCTATGCAGAGGCAGCAGCTGAGTCTTTCTTAGAATTGCTGCCTCTGTGATTGAGCTGAAATACTGGAGTTGTACTGATTAGGCAGATGAATTATGCTTGTTTATGCAGGACTCTCCAGGACAAGTGAGGTTGCAAATACCCAAAAATCTCTTTACATTCCCACTGCAAGAAACATGTCTGCTTTAGGCTCCTGCACAAAGCAGCTGCTGTGTTAGATCTTTCTCTCTAGTGATCTGCAGAGTATCTGACCGTGCCTTACAGCTGCCTTTGGCCTTTAAAGGATTAAACAGCTGGGTAAGGCATAGACATTAGACTTTTACAGGGAGCTGTGAAAGACTAATTAGGTGTTTGTAACTTCTAGTATTTTAGCAGTGTTTGAATATGCTTGAAGGTAAATGAATATGCTTTAGTGTATGGGAGGAGCATAGGTTGTTGCTTGCTTTCAATACTAAAATGCACAAGCTTCTATAAGAGCATCTGCTGTGTACAGGCTATGTTTGGTAAGCTATCAACTACTACTCTTCAAGCAAGCCAAAGCTCCCTATGAAGCATTAGTTGTTGCTTTTGATTTTTCCATAATTGTGTAAGCACTTGAATAGTGAAGAAAATGCCAATTTTTCCTTCTAGTGGAGGAGGTTTATGTTCTCTCACTTGTTTTAGTTACTTTCTACACTTTTCTATGTCATTCTGAATCATTTTGTGGTATGTTAGCAACATTTAGTTAATTCTGGATTTAAGTCTAATTTTTTAGGGAAAAAATAAGTATATCAAAGTGCCTTGAATAAAATTGCACAAATTTCTCTGTTGATTGTTTAAATATGGACATTTACATAAAAGAAGTAAAAGTCACAAAGAGGTGAGTAACATTCCTAACTTGTAGTTCTTGTCTCCTGGAATGATTTCTATGAAATCCCAGGTGGTCTAGAGCAGCTGCTCAGTGCTATAAATGGATGTATTTCTCCTCTGTTGTAAGATTATTCAAGTAGCTGTTATACAAACAGCACTATAATTTTTTTCCTGAGACTTTAAGATATCTCAAGATGTTGAGGGGAAAAAAAAAAAAACCATAAAATTGTTTAACATTATAAGGTTCCCTTTTCTTTAAGCTGAAGCATTGACAGAAAACAGTATCAGTTTTCTTCTAGGCTTTTTACTTTTGTTGTTATTCAGTATCTTTAGGGAAAAAAAAAAAAAAAAAAAACAACAAACCAGTAGCCAGGTGAAATTATACAGTGGTCAGTGGAATCTAAACTCCACCTCTTTGGGTGGATCTTTTTCCTGCTGTTTTTGGGTATGGGGTGTGTGTCTAAGGTGGGATTTGTTTGTGTAAGATTTAACTTAAGTAGCCTTAAATGCAAGCAGTTGTTTCCTGAGAAGTCTCTTTTATCTTCAGAGTGTTTTAGCATTTCTCTGATAAGCAGACATAACCGTCAAGTCAGATTTAATTTTTATTGTGCTACTCAAGAGTGTCTTCACCCCTGAACATCCCCCCCATTTCACTATGACCATGGGTGTTCCACTGTTACCTTGACTTGATAAGGACTTTCTGCACTCTTCTATAGCACTTATTACAGCAGTTACTTAAAAGCTGTGTATTTTTAAGGCTTGAATTGAAAAGTGTCAACATATTTAAGGCAAGAAACCACTTTGCTTTCACTCAGGTCCCGAGGTTTTACTCTCACTTTTTGTCCACTCTGCCTGAGGGCTTTCCTGGAAAAGTATCTACAGAGTAGAAAAGGAGTGGGGGGAGGGGGCTGGGAAGATGTGGAAGAAAGAGGAGTAGGAGGAAGCACAAGTAGCCCTTAGTGGTCAAAATAAAATAGCTCTGACCCTGAAGTGCTGCAGGCACTTGCTGGTCATTCAGCAATGTGTGACAGAAACAAATGGATTTTTATTTAATGTTTGTGTAAGCTTGTAGCCTTTACAGGGAATGTAGTAACTTGTAACTAAATATGTGATCTTGAAAGAAAAAACATTGGATTTTTGTGTGACATAGTAACAGAGGCCACAAAAAAAAAAAAAACAAAAAAAAAAAAAAAAAAAAAAAAAACAAAACAAACAAAACAAACAAACAAACAAACAAAAAAAAAAACCAGTGAGTATTTGGCTTTTTCCCCCTAGAATAGAAATTTCCTGCATAAAAGGCTGGTGACATGCAGGAGGCAGCAAATGAATTCTAAGTGGTATATTTAGAGCCCGTTTTCTGAATCTAGCTAGCAGCAGTACTTGACTCCTGACCTTCTGACTTTATAATTTTTAGGCACCCTTATCTGAAATATTAATAGTGAAACATTGGAAACAAAGTTTGAAATACTGATCCAAATAGTGTCTTTGTAAGGAAGGCTCTTTTTCATATTTAGTTTAAGATTGTAACTTTCTGAAGTATGGAGTACTTGTTTTTAAAATAATGAAATACTTAAATGCATGTTGTCAAACGGTAAGGATCTCCTGAAGAGATTCATTAGAATGCAGAATATCTGGGGTATTTTACTTGAAATCTGTGCTATTCATTGGTAAGCCCAGAAATAAATAAATATGACAAAATATAGGGCACCAGGGCAAACCTTCCTGTAATAGCTAGGTAACAAGGGGGTCTTAAGGAATAGCTCTTCTTGATACTTACCTGATATGTCTCCCCCAGTTAGGCATAGGATGAAAATTTCAAGCATTTGAGTCATACTTGTTTACTTTGTCACAGTGATACTATTGGACCTTCATATAAGAGCAAACAGCTGCTCTTTACTGAAATCTGAAAGAAAACAGAGGTTTGCAAGAAGGATTAACTTGTGGAAATCCTCTGTGCCATAGGACACTGGAATAGCAGCAGATGCTGAATAGCATGTGCAGCAGGGTGTGCTGCTAGCTTTGGTGCCCAGGCTCATCAGCTGCTTGGAAGAAAATAAAAATGACACCTGATACCATAGTTGAATAGTACCAAACTGTAATGACAGTGCTTTATGCCAAACACAATGATAAGTTAGAGCACTCCACCAAGTTTTACATGATTGACATGCTGCAGTGTGACAATTAAAGATCATTTGGGTGAAGTGGTAACTGTCATATCCAGCCAGTAGGGAGTGTTTGACTACCAATTTGGCACATGAGCATATGGCTGGAGTCCATAATGGCTGATCCAGTGGTAGATCCCTCTGAATTTGCAGCTGTACCTCATCTGATGATAAAGTAATTCAAGAATCATGAGCTAAAAATGTCAAAATATTTCAAGTTAACACACTGTGTAAGCATGCAAAAGTGATGTATTTCGTTCAATTTTATCTTGCCATCCTTTCAGCAAAACTAGCTAAACTATGCTTTTTCTGTAAGATTTGCACTCCTCTAGAATAAATACCAGCCTGTTTGAAGGCTACCTTTTTACTATTTGCAAGAAAGTACTTCTACCCATATATTATATTATTGACAATGCTATCAATATCTATCTAGGCACTAATTCAGTAATTTATTTAGTAATTTCTGGATTTTTTTTTAACAGAACTGCAGATAATCCTAGTTTATTGTAGTAATGATGTCTCAAAGCAAGTGGACTAATATAGCATAAAACTTTCTCTGCAAAAATATTCTGAACCACTTAATTTGAAAACATACCCCAGAATAAAATTTTGCTTATTGAGAGTCCAGAGAAGAACCTCTGTGTGGCCAATTTGATGGAATTATTTGGGAGATAAAGAGAATGTGTTTTCCAGAGAAACAAGGCAATACTGATCCAGAACTTAGAGACTGACTGAATCAGACAGATTCTACTATTTTAACTTACACACTCTTTCTGGAGGTGAAGAGAAAGGATGGATGAATGTTTTAGTCCAAGTGGAAAATGTCTGAGTAAAACATATAGAAAATTGCAAAATCAAGCATGCTTTTTGTGGTCTGGATATGTCTGAAGGCTACAAACATAGAATTGTCCTACATTAAGGTGGTAGTTGGAGGGGAAAAAATTGTTTCCGAGTTTTAAACTAAACCTCTACTGGGCAGGTCTGTTTACCAAAATGTGTAAATGCACCTCTATAAAGAAAAAGAAGCAGTGAGATGGACACATGAAGTTTTCTCTGCTCAGTTAAACCAAATATTACCACAATACTAAATACAGTTGAGTGAAGATAACATGAGCAGCTCATTCTGCTGAGAATTTTACTTAAGCACCTATTATCTGCGAGAGTTAATTAACTAACTCAATTTCTGAGACAAGACATGATTCTAAATGTTCATTACTTTTCATTTCAGATCAAGGGCTTCACATTAAGGAACCTTGCTTTATTTCCTAACTGTTACAGTGGGTTTTTTATAAAAAAGTTAAGTCCACTGCTGATTTCAAAAGATGGCACTTTCCTCAATTGCCTGCATCAATTTGGCATCACCCTGTGTCTTTCAGAGGCTAAGCCATCAAGAGCCTTTCTGGTTTAACTGATATTTGGGCTTATGAATTGCGATTAATTCTGTTTCATAAAACTTTGCCATCCCTTTTAGCAGTTCAGGTATTTCCATTTCAATTCTGACAGATTTGCCTACAGCCTATTCATAATGCCAAAGGTTTATTTAATGGGACATATGGAAGCATTGGGCAACCAATACAATAATTATCCAAATAATTGCACTACATATTGCCAGCATCTAAGATCAGATGGCCAGTGTGTGCTTGGATAACCAAGACTCCCTTCTCACAGTTTGCACCTTGCTATAGTTAATTTTATCTTCACTGGCAGCCGGTGGGTGGTTTCTGTAGTTGAATTGTAGCTATTCAATTGCTCTTTTATTAATACTATTGTAAAGCTTAATCTTAATCTTACAATCTTCTTTAAAGCCAAGCTATCTCATTGCAAGCATCAAACAATTACTATGCAGTGTTAGTTTACATTTTAATGGAAAAAAGCACACCTATTCTACTTCCTTATTTTATGGATGAAGGCACCTCATAGCAGGAATGTTTTTTTCTCCCTGCAGTCATTGAAGCGGGATCTTTTTGCCAACAGGCCTAAAGTCTTTTATCCTACAGCTACTGGTTTCATTGCCCACTTGAGAAAATAAACCATTCACTTTAGGGAAGAAATTTCTCAGCAGAATTTTAAGAAGGTACTTGAAAAATACCACCAAACTGGTGTTAGAATCATAGGCAAATCAACATTGTGAACAAAAGATCCAGATGATCTAATCATGAAATACCTTCATATCAGGCTCATCAAGGGAAGATTGAGCACAAAATACTCTCATAAATTTATTGTATCAAAATACAAGCTTTAATGTGCTTTTATATATATGTGCAGACTTTACACAAATATACACTATATAAACCAAGTATTTTAAAGTAATATGGCTGTCTTAGACTCAAGTTATCTACAGTGAGAGAAATCTTTGCTCTAGCTGTGAGTATAATCTTACATCTACCTCCAGTTGTGCATAGTACTACACATTGCATGTAGGAGGGACTACTGCTGTTACATTGATACCTGTTCTAGATTTGCTTTGTGCAATGGTGCATCTATGTAGGTTATAATGAAGCCAGTTCTGTTTTGTTTCAGTGAACTTTTTTAATTAGGTATATTCCTGGCTATAGCCTACTGTGATGCAATTTGGGTAGTGATTTCACTTGTCTTTCTTCTCTGATAAAGCAACTATGCCACTACTGAAATATGACTTAGTATGTAGAATGTAGTTGGTAATGAACCATTCATTGCCTGTGCTATGAACCACCAAGCATCATGCACATGAAGCATAAAATGTGTGGTGCAGAGTAATTTTTGTTTTAACCAAATATAAGGCTTCCATGTATGGCAGTGCATACAGATCAAAACATCCACCTCGCATCCAGCACTACATCTCTAATGCAAACCGCATTTGGAACCAGGTAGGCACAATTTCGTGCCAGCAACCACCACTGGATTTGTTTGTACTTATACCTGTTACATGCTGTAGTTCTAAAATAATACTATGAAATCTGGGAAGTTACTAAGGATTGCTTTGATGCCCTGGCACCTCATCAGAAAGAATCTTTCAATTGCATGTGGTAGATCATCATGAGGTGGCATTGAAATGGATGGTTCATTGTCTCAGGCTCCTGGAACTCAAGCTAACAAAACAACATATCCAGCTGACAGACAGCACTTCCCACTTGGAAATACCTTATTTGGTGATATAACTATGTATTAAAGCTGTGGACTGACAGTTGTTACAAGCAATTGAGGGTGACTGTGTTACCATGAAGTTTCTGAAAAGTACTTCTGAAACTACACTTCAAAAGTGCAGTTTTGTTAAAAATCATGTTATAATTGATCCATAAATATTACATTTGAGGTATTACTAAATTTTTCTTTTAGGAACAGACAAAAAAATAGAGAACTCATTTGCACTTTGTCTTAGAATGCCGTTCTTTATCAAGAATCTGATTTCTCACTTGAAAATAAAGACTGAATGCTGCAAAACCATAACTTTATATAGGACCTATCAATATTGAAAAAAAACCCCAAAGACCACGAAACAAAAAATTCCAACCAACCAAATATAAAACAAATCCTCCAAAAAATTCTATNCTTCGACCATTCTCACAGAAAAAGAAAAAAACCAAAACACCCACCAAAAACCAAAACCAAACAAAAAAAAAAAAAAAAAAAAAAAAAAAAAAAAAAAACACAACACACAAAACCCCCCAAAAAAACACAAAAAACCCAAACCTGATTTCATTGTCTGTTTTGGAGATAAGGAGCCAGCTAGCTGGAGCGTGCTGTACAAAGCATTTCTCTTACTGATTCCTAAGATGGGTCATTCTTGAATGTGGGCAGGAACATGGTTCAAATGTTTTGTGTCAGTAACACCATGCAAGTATTGCAATATGACTAAAACTCATAAGTTAGAGAATGCAAAAACTTATAACCTACTACAGTTGAAAAGACACTTTATCCTTGGTCAGGATACACAAATATGCACATGTGTATGCATAAATACACACATATTTATGTATGTATATATTTATGTCTTTACATATGCACATCTGGAATGGATGTATGTAAATTTACCAATTGTGCTGGTTTAAAGTTAAACCGGCAGGAGAAATGAATCCAACTCAGAATGGGATTGCAAGTCAGAATAATAATTTAATAAAAGATCACAAAATACACTGATACAAAAGGAAAAATTCGTTTGTGCCACAAAAACAGATGCGCAGCCCAGCACAGCGAGGCACGAGCAGAATGGAGCTCACCAACCCCTGTGCTGAACATCACCTGGCTCGCCTGAATTCAAAGTAAGAAAGGAAGGAACCTGCTGGTGACAATTATGGTTGCAGTCTGGTGGCAGTCCCAGACCTGGTGAGGCTCTGCTCCTCCTTTGGATCTGAAGAGAGATCCCAGTCCCAAACCAACAAGTTTATATCTGCTTGGGTTCAGATGGGAACACCCAGTCCCTCCCCCAGGGTGGAGAGTTTCACAATGGGTGATTTACTTTGTGAGGTGAATAATGGCATATTTTTGGCATCCCTGATGGCTCATTAGCAGACATGACCCCTCAGGTGGGTGTGAAGGCAGGAAAACTTCCTTATCTCACAGAAGTTCCTAAACACCCATTTTGTAGCCTGAGGGGTTGGGTGTGCCTTATTCAGCTGCTGCAAATGGGCCATTGTGAGCAGTTAGTGAGAAAAATGAAATAGAGGGTTTAGAATACACACCCACACAGTGACAAACTGACCCTGACTACTAAAACCAGGGCACCAATACTGATCAAAAAAAGCCAGGCCATATTTATGATGAAGATATAACCTGCTCTTTTTTCTAAGGATGTAATTGACAGCAGGTTAGTGGAATAGCTGCTATTTTCTGTCAGAGACTGGGGGCTACAATGTCTTCAAAGCCAAATGTATCCTCATGATAATTGCCATAACTAACTTATGTAATAACTGAGAATTTGTAGATTTCTACTTTTATAAGTGTAGAGAGAGGAGTAAAGGTGAATGTTACAAAGCTAACAATCACCTTAGCAGTGACAGCTGAGGCTGATAGCACTGTGGTTTTTTCAGATGGGTGATTTATGTGTTTTTAACAGTGGTTTGACATTAAAAATTCAGGTTCAGAAAACACAGAATGCCACCCTTGAACAAAGAGGAACTGAAAATCCATATATTGTATCTACTACTAATGCTCAGCCCATGCTCATTATTGATATTCTCCTATAAACTGCATGTGTTCAAGTGTATAATGGGAAATACAGCTAATTATTGGGCTAGTGGTCTGCTCCTCATTCCTTACACTCCTACTGTCTTTCATTCAGAAAGAAACCTTACACTGAATTTTGAAATAAACATTTTATAATTTAATTCAAAGCTATTTAATTTTCATACCTTCAAAAGTGGTTTATATTTTAATTCAAACCTTTTTTTTTTAATTCTTTATTTCTCTGTTCTTATTTTGATTTAGTTTTAATAATTTCTGTCATAAAATTTGATTTAGTTTTAACAATTTCTCATATAGAGTAGTCTTATAAGGAATATGTCAAGAAATATTTCTCTAAATATGGTACACTAATATGTTCCCAATTACTAGGAAATTAGCTCTAGTTTGATACTGAACAATAATTGGCTTGACATCTAGCTGCAGCTTTGGTCATCTCCAAGGAAATATTTCTGTGTCCCAATCCTTCTTTTCCTCCCATCCCCTGTGATCTCCGACATATTCTAAGAAATTACTTTGTTGGGAGCTTTGAGTTATTTTAGAAACAAAGCAAGCATGGATGTTTGCCATAACAACCACACTCATCGAGTAATTAATAGATTAAGAAAGTAATTAAACCAAAGACTCAAAATTATTTGAAGAAAATGTTTTCAGACTTGTTTCCTCTGTATTTTGTCCTACTAAGGGAAATTTTGTGTAACTCGGTCAAAGAATAGGGAAAGGTCTCCTTTCAAATGAGGTATCTTTTCCAAAAGATGTTCATTGAGAGCAAATGCAAACCCGTCTTTTGTACTTCAAGCAGTATTGCTACAGTTGCTGTGGCTTCTTTGTCTTTTTTTCACTTCAGTACCTTTTGTACCACACCACTGACTGACAGGACCCTGGGTATTCAGAGGTCATGTATGTCACTAAATATTTCTGTACTACTGCCTTTGCCCTGCCTGACATAGTCTATGGCATGTAGCAAGAGAGGTTTTTTTTTTGTTTGTTTTGGGTTTTTTGTTTTGTTTTTGTTTTTTTTTTGTTTTGTTTTGTTAGTTTTTTTGTTTTGGTTTTTGTTTTGTTTTGTTTTGTTTTTGTTTGTTTTTGGGGTTTTTTGTTTTTTTTTTTTCTCCTGAGTTGTAAACAGAAATGAAACCTCATAACTCTTGAAAAACAAGCAGTAGGGAAGTGTAAAGAAAAAAGCTTTAAAAATCCTTGTTTAAGACATTATAACAAGCAGTGTTTTCTGAACATTTGGGTCATGGATTCTTTTTTAATGGATGTAGCTCATTAACAGCCTCTGTCATCCACTGTAGGTGCTAGTCTATCTCAAACCAGTAATTGGCTGTTAGGTCATCTTGAGTCAACTCATGTAGAGGCCGTTCATCTCTATGAAGTTAAGTGACATAAACAAAAGAACAGTTTTATATTTCTAAGTATGATCAAATTTTAAATAAAGAACAAGTTATTTTTCTTTTAATTATATTTATTTGCGGGATAACTTTTGCACATTCAAGTGATGTGCAGGTGAAAGAGAGGATGAGGGTCAACTTGTATTGATATCTGCAGCTTTAATTACATACTCCTGTTTGAGTGAATCTTTCAGGCTGAAAAGCCTTTCTGCAGCAATGATAGGGCCTGCTAAGATACACATTTATTTCAACAAACCTTTTTTTGTGTGTATGTCAGTAGCTTTGGATCAAAGCTGAGGGTACCAAATAATGACATATAAGCATAAATTGTTTACCTGATATTCTTCCCCTCTTCTGAGAATCTGGAGAGCCTTACTGTTGAGTGTACTGCTTCAGGATACCAACCTTACTGACATTTATACTGAAAACCTACTACTGACCTTTCACATGCTGCCTGTACTGTCCAAAACAAGGTTGCTGTGACTGTAACTCCATATGATTGCCAAAATCAGCTTAAAAGCCATCTAATGGAACACAAACAATTTTAGTGTCTCAGCATGTGCAAACTGGTGGGAGTCTCAGTGGATGCCTCTGCCAAATTGCATTTATTTAATAGCTGTGCTTTTAAGTCAGAGGGAAGTGTGCAGCAGCTGTTCACCTGGTAGAAGGAGGGTGTTTTCTACTGAATGCTGAACTGAGACTCTGGGGTTTTAGGAGGCTTTTCATTTCCTTGCAGTTACCTGTTTCATGCCTTGCAGTTTCCTCTATTTCAGCTTATTTCTCCATGTGGTGTCAGGAACAGGGCTCAACTGTTTTGTGTTGATAACACTTGATATGATAGCCTAGCTGAAGTGTTTTCCTGTCCCCACAGCTGTGCAATGTTCTGTGAGTTCCGGTGTACCGCTTGAGGAGGCTCATGCAGCTTCTTAAACTCTTTTCACTTAGTCTTATGAGTACTAGCTGGCAGACTAGACCAAATCCAGTATTTGAGCACTTCTGCCCTTTGAGTATGTCCCCTTTATGCTGCAGAATAATCTCTTGAAGGTAAAAATACCTGTTTATATCAGGCTGTTTTATTGCTTTTACCACTCCTGTGGATTTATGCCTTATCCTGAGTAGTCTGTCAACTGAGAAAAAACTATGGTCTGGCCCAGGATCTTAAGGTATTGATGTACTTCAGTGAACAGGTAACTTATTCTTCTAAATGTAGGGTTTGACTTGGGTAATAAACCATATCCAAGTCTGGAGTTTTAATATAGCTTCAGATCAAAGAGGAAGTGAATTTAAGCTACCATCATCATTAAAACTTGATCTGATACATTAGTCATAAGGTATTAGCTGAAAATAACAAAGGAAATGAGACTAAGTAATTGACACTATTATTTTACTGAACAGAGCATGTTCAGTCTCCCCCTTTTTTTTTTTTTCTTCCCCTGTTTTCCCAAAGCAGGAATAGACATTGAAGGACCATTTCCTTAAAATTAGCTGTCAAAAGGGAATGCTATCTCGTTGCTAAGAGGTAACTATTTGTGTCTCTAATGAAAGACCACTTTGTCTGCTGTGTAAAGACCCCAGTTATAGATCTCTGTAGTCACATTTTTACCTAGAGATAATGGGCTAGCAAAAGCTTTTATAAAGCAGTACATATCAATAGACTTAAACTAAAAGCAATTCTACTAAAGAATTGTTAAGAACTCTTAACAATGCTATTTGTCTTTAAGACTTGTGGATTGTTTTAGGGAAACCATTACTTAGAAGTATTAAAAGAAACAGAGGAGAAAGAAGCCTTCCAATTTTTAGGAATTTCTGTATGAACAGACTCAGGTATCTGAAATCTGTGTATGTAGTATGCTATGGTGCAATTTTATTGTCAAGTGTGTTAAGTATGTGGCAGATTCAAGAAAGGGGAGAGCATAGTTTTGGGGCAAATGGAGGTGTTCATTCTCGAAGGTTGTAGAGAGTAGTAAGTTTTGAACAAGTAAAGTCTGCCTCTCTTCTGTTCAAAATCAAAAGTTTTATCCTGTAAGGTTTCTCATCATGCATCCTAAGAAACTCCACAGGAGGAAGAGCCTAAATTGTTTCTTTCAGTGTTCTCTGTACAGAAGTCTCTGTGTTCAAGAACAATACTGAATCAGCATTGGTATGTTAGGTTAGAGTCCCAGAAAACCTATAAAAGGAGTTAAAAGCAAGAAAATAAAAAGTAACTAAAAGTCTATTTTTGAGTCCCCCCACATCCCCACTGATTCTTTTTCACTCTGCTTGCTTGAAAGCACAGCAAATCTAAAAGGGGACCATTTCATAGTCAGTATTACTCAACAGAGACCCAGGTCTGGATATTATAGCCTTTGATAGACATGTAAGATCCTTTCTTAGATTTGACAAAGTAAAACTGTCTGAATTGATCTTAAGCTCATAGTTACCTCATATTATGGATGACTTAAAGTTCTAAATTACTTCTGTTGTTTTTGTATAACTTAAACCATCTTGCTTATAAGAATAGCCTCACAGTTTACTTACTTATGTTTTGATTCTCTAACTCTACAGATAGTCATTTCAGAAAACAGAGTACCAACTATTAATGAATCTGCAAAGACACTGTTGTTGTCTGTGGGTCATCTGTATGTAAGCATCCCACTTGCAGTGAGTAACTGTGCACTATATCAAGCTGAGAAGTGAGAGCTCAAACAAGGTAACCAGACTAGCATGTCTGTCTCATCCTTGGTCATGGTAATGCTACTATGAGTTGGATAATAGACTGGTTTCATTTGGGGGGAAAAAAATAGGACATTTAAAATTTTCTATTTCTTCTCAGAGTATATGACTAGGAAGGATATTGGGGACCTTTTCTGGGTCTGGGTCTCTTCTCACCTGTCCCACTCAAATGACCACCTCATATGCCTGCTGCACATACCAGCTGTGGGAGCCTGTCTGTATGATTTTTCTCCATGTCATTCTGCTTTCTTCAATCTCAACTTCCTGTGTTTTGCTCCACCTAATAGCCAAAAAAATGGTGAAAACTCAGTTACCTGACAAAGTTGCCTCATGTCTCATCCTAGAGGCTTAGATTTCGAATCATCAAATTCCTGTGGCATACTGACCATATATTTGCCATCTTTTCTAACTCTTTGGTACCTTTTCTTGCAAGCAAACAGTAGAATGACTTGTTCAGAGGGGATTGTTTTGTTTCTATTGTATTCTCTACTGTAACATTTCCATTCTAAGCAAAACTGTTGGTTGCTAAATTAATATCCACATATGTGTGTTGTTGATATATTAGTTTGTCAATCAGAGATTGTTTGTGAAATATAAATCCTGAATGCAACAGACGTGAGTTGCAAGTACTTGTTTTAACCTATTTCTGTATTGTTTTGGTATTATGCTTTAAAAATTTTTAAAAAGCTTTTTAAAAAGGGTATGCAGAATAATTGGAAAAAAAATAACAATCAAGCAACAAATGGAAATAACAACCCAAAAAAAAAAACAACCCCAAACAAAACAGTTGAAAACATCTCAAGTTAATGTCCTCTAATGCTGTTTACTTGACTTGTGGACTAATGTGAAAGTTCATTTCTGTTTAAAAAAACTGCTTTTTGTAATAAGTTTTTGTTTTTTATTGGAGGGATGAAGGTAACAAGAAAAAGAGCCTACTCTTTGGAAGACAGAATACTAAATTAATAATTCTCTCATGATTATTTTTCTCAAGAGCTAGAATACTGGTTTCAATCAGTGTGAATTAGTTTAGTGCCACCCTGATGTATATGTTTTACATTCTCCTGATGCTTTATATTCTATGACTGCTGCAGTTCACCTGTTTGACAATGGACTGTGTCCTGAAACTGAAGCTTTTCTAACCTAAAACTACAGTACAAAAGTAAATTTAGAAACTTCTTTTGGAAGATATTAATGTGATCATTGTTGTATCAAGTTAAATATCTCTGTAGCTGAGAAAATAAAATAGACCTGATGTTGTTGACTAAGAGTTCTCTATTAAGGATGCAAGAAATTTTAACTGGAAATCTTTCAACTGGCTTCTGTAATCTCTGTGTAAGTATCTGCACTGTAGGATAGACCCTGCATCTTAATGTACTCTTTATTTTGTCATCTGTAGCACATTGGCTGAGGTGCATGCTCACTTTCTATAGCAGGCTGATAACATGATGCAAGCAATTCGAATAATGTTTTAACAGTAAAATAGCAGGAGGTCAGCTCTGCAATTCTTTGAGACTAAAGGTTCATGCAATGTTCAAAATATCTGAAGCAGAATGGACTCTGTTGTTTCTTTATTCATGCACCTAAATTTTCTGAAAACAAGACTGAATAATCTAGAATTTTGTAGAGTTTCATTCCATAGCACTATCACCTAAATGACCTATCACGTTTTGTCTGTTATTTAGTAGTCTCTTGTTTTAAAACACTAATTTTAGCAGCAAAACTTAGCTGTTCTAAGAGATAAACTGCAGATTAAGGAAACAATATTGATAGTGTATGATTTCTATTTCCCACTTGGCACATAAGAGCCGTAAACAATGTTGTGTTTAATATTTTTGTAATTTTTGTAGTGTGTTTTGAAGATTTTTCTGCCAGATGCTGTGTTTTGTGAAATGACCAGGGGACTGTACAGGTAAATGTGCTTTCTTAGTACTTGTGAATTGTAGTTGTAATAGAAATTGCTACAGCTAGAACTGTTAGCACAGTGTATAGCAAGCCAATCTGTCGAAGTCCACAGTAGAACTTCTTGGTATCTTAAAATTAGTGGGTTTGGAATTGGCTCTCATATGTCTCAGGTGATGGAGGTAATCCCATTTTTTTCTATAATTTCAAATTGGAATTTAGCACAATATTCTTCTAAGAGTAAAATGAAAAGCCTTATTCTGTCAAGAATGGAGCTGTGCTGTGGATGGAATATTTTAGGGCACTTTTTCATTCTTGTGATTTTTTAATTTTTCCCCCCCATAGTTTTAAAGGTGGTCAAATCAATCATTTCAACTTAGTGCTATTTTGCTACAGTAATATGCTGTTAAAGTTCTTGTAGGCAGCATTTTAAAGATAAAGCACAGAATAGAAAATGAAAATGTCTGAAAAGAAGTGTTGGCTAGAAACAGTATGAAGCAAGGGGAAAAAGGGGTCACTGTACAGAAATGTTCTGAGAAAAAAACTATGGGAAAAATATACAGTCTATCTAAAAATATAAAATGTATCTCATCCACTTCAATAATAAAACTATAAACTTTTTATCTGTGCAGTAGGTGAAAAAGAAAGGGGAGGGAACATGTCGTCTATCTGCTGCAATATGTGGCAGCTTCTAAATCCAGTCATTGCTACTCTTAGGTAGAATAACTACTCAAATATTGTTTAATGCATTTTTTGCTTTGCTGTTTATCAGGTGTGTCTGAGACTTAGGTGAGTACTGGGACCACTGTTTTCTTAATGTACATGAGAATTTTGCTATTTAGAACTGTACCAAGGAATCACCACTCCTGGAGGGAGTTGGAACACTAAATCGGTTGTTTTAATTGGTAGCTAGTTCACTTGCAATGTCTGTTAGATGACAATACAATGTTAGCCAGGCTCATCTATAAGTACTGGAAACATGCAGAAGCCCAAGTGGTATAAACATGGAGCTGTTGGTTTGTGCAGACAATGCTGAGAACAAGCATGGGAATGGTGCAGTTACGACCTACAGATGGAGGCAAGACATAGTTGGTCGGTAGAGTGTATTGTTAGACCCCCCACTAGTAACTGGGAAAGGTAAATACTACTTCTCTGGCTTGTTCTTCAACAGCTGTGGATCTCCTCTCAGTTGAGGTGACACTTAGTTCAGCTATTACTATTGGTATTTCTAACAATTTATTAGATTACAAAGCTTTATTAAAATGGTAGGATTATAGTTGTGGGTGATTCCCATATAAGGGGAACAGAGGGCCCAGTATGCCAGCTGGGTAGGTTTAGGTTGGATATTAAGAAGAAATTCTTTACTGTGAGCACAGGTTGCCAAGAGAATTTGTGGATGCCCTATCCCTGAAAGTATTAAAGGCCAGGTTGGATGGGGCTCTGAGCACCCTGCTCTAGTGAAAGGTTTGGTACTGGAACAGGTTCCTCAGGAAAGTGGTTACAACATGAAGTCTCTCTGTGTTTGAGATGCATTTGGACAACCTTCTCAGCACATGGTGTGATTCTTGGGGTGTCTTGCACAGAGCCAGGAGTTGGACTTGGTGATCCTTGTGGGTCCCTTCCAACTCAGCATATTCTGTGATTCTAGAAAATTACTGAAAACCTGTATAAAGGCATTTACATTCTTGAAGTTCTAAGGTTTGATAACTATATAGTCATAACAGACATAAGTGCAGGAATTTTTCAGTTATGCTGGCTTTAGCAACTATAAATTGTCCTGAAGATGTAGCTGATTCTTAACAAGCCATATGTAAAGACAAACAAGGGAAAGTACTGTAGCACCTTCTGTATTTTATCAGTGTTAATCCACACTCTAAATTTAATTTATTTTACCTGGTAACTCAATGCTTTAATAGTAGATTTAATTTAATTAAATTGAGAGTCTGTGCAAATGAATTCTAATTATCAATACAAAAATTAAATTAGAATCAAAATTGATATTTACTTTCATAATTAGTTATGAGCATAGGCTCTTTGACAAAATAATCCATGGGTATTCTGGATTCATTGATATCTTAACTTATTGTAACATCTTCCCTTCATTATGTTCACTTGCAAATTTAAATGGACAAGAAGCTGAGGCACCAGAAGATACATTTACATGTACTCGAAACCAGCACTTTGATAACATTCATCCTTGAGCAGCCATTAGAACTGTAAATACTGTATGAGCAGTTAGACTGGCATACCTAGAGCTTCGTAACCACGAGTGGGTTATACCAGGAATTTTGTGTGTAAGTAAGAGCAAAGGAAAGCTCTCAAGGTCAGGGTAGATGTAGAGACCTTAAAACAACATAGAGATGTTGTTTACATGCACCTGCACACTGATTTTAACTAGTTCTGTGTTGGATTTCTGTCCTGGTTTTGGCTGGAATAGAATGAACTCTCTTCCTAATAGATGGTATGGTGCTGTGTTTTGGATTTAGGATGAGACTAATGTCGATAGCACAGTGATGGTTTAGAATCATAGCATCATTAAGATTGGAAAAGATCTCAAAGATCATCAAGTCATACCTTTGAGCTTTTGGCTGTTGCTAAGCTGTGCTTAAACTAAGTCATGAATTTTTCTGGTGCTCACCCCACCAGTGAGGAGGCTGGTGGTATACAAGGTATTGGGAAGGGACAGAGCTGGAACAACTGACCCCAGCTGAACCAAGGGATATTCCGNTGGTATGGTGCTGTGTTTTGGATTTAGGATGAGACTAATGTCGATAGCACAGTGATGGTTTAGAATCATAGCATCATTAAGATTGGAAAAGATCTCAAAGATCATCAAGTCATACCTTTGAGCTTTTGGCTGTTGCTAAGCTGTGCTTAAACTAAGTCATGAATTTTTCTGGTGCTCACCCCACCAGTGAGGAGGCTGGTGGTATACAAGGTATTGGGAAGGGACAGAGCTGGAACAACTGACCCCAGCTGAACCAAGGGATATTCCGCAGCATGTGGCATCATGCCCGGCAAATAAACAAGGAGGAAAGCTGGCTGGGGGCCACTGCTGGGGAACCGGCTGGACATTGGCTGGGGGGTGGTGAGCAATTGCATTGTGCATCACTTGTTTCATATATTCTAATTTTTATCTTTATTATTATTCTCCCTTCAGTTTCTGTCGTATTAAACTGTCTTTATCTCAAATTATGCATTTCTTTTTTTTTTTTTTTTTTCAATACCCTCCCTTTGGGATGCGGTGAGTGAGTGACTTTTTGGTGTTTATCTACTGCTGGGTTAAACCATGACATTCTCACATCCCTATGAATTACTCTGGGAGTAATTTGGTAGGAGTCTTTTCCTTTTTTTTTTTTTTTTTTCTAGGGGGAAGGGGTACTTGTTTGATTTTTGTTTTGATTTAGTTTCTCTTTAACACATAGAACATTAACATAAGTAACTTGACATATTTAAATACAGAAAAATCCAATAGCAATGTTCAATAATATATTTTATATAAATTGCTATTAACTGTTTCTCAAATCTGGAAAAAAGGCCTAAGTGATTTAATGTGATACGGTATAAGATTTTTTCAGATATGGTCTCTGATCACTGCAGCAAATATTTAGGCACTTTTTTCTGAACTTTTTAACAGGCTTCAGGTCAAACGGTCAGCTGAGGTTAATGAAACTGCTGATTTTGTCCTTAACTGGTATATTTTTACATGACTGAATTTGTTTTACTAACCAAACTAAAAGGATTCATTATGCTCATCTCCCCATACAATGAGTTTCTGTAAAATAGTTATGCTGATTGTAAGTCTTGGTGAAAAATTTGTTTCCTGTCACTTTGCATAAGCACCAATAACATCAAGAACTTTGGGTTTTTTTGCATAAACTGGTGTTGTGTTATTAATATCACTATTTATTAGACTTTATATTTATTAGACTCTCTTCACCTAATTTATTTCCTAAAATTGCCTTACAGTAATCACAAAACTAAACTGTTTTGAAGGCTTGAAAAATATAAACTAGTAGAAATACTTACAACATATAATGGAAGGACTAATCATTTTCATTAGTAGCTGTTGCAATACTTCATCGGTGATCCTTTTAGACTGTAGGTTGTACACATCAAGTGGAGTGCTGTAATTTAATCAATGGGCACATTGAACTCTATCTCAATGCTCATAAGTCTTGTGCAAATTGAGGAGTGAAAATGTTTTTGGTACATATAATTGAAAGAGAACTAATGAACACAAGTGAAAGATAGCAGGTGGCACTTTTTAGAATGGAAGTGCTAGAGAATCAATTTTCTGCAGACAACTGAACTTGTTGCTTTAATTTCATAAATACTATAAATAACAAATACAGTTTCTACATCTCCCAGTAGAATATAAATAGCAACTGTTGTTTACATGCTTGCTGCCTGGAGACTCAACACGGAGCTACAGAATGAAAAAACATTGCTGAATTAATAACCATCCTGTGGTGAAAGTTCTCCTTTCTAATGTAAGCTTTATGCACAGACTATTTATGTCTCCTAGGTTCTGAAGGAATGAAAAATCTTACCATTACAGAAAGGTCAAACCACTTGCTTTGAATACTTTCTGGAAGTAGCATTTGACAAAACAAATCTGATAGTGTAGATCTGCTTTTCCAT
>VXAU01000825.1:133551-160206 GCA_013399695.1 Formicarius rufipectus | reverse complement strand
TTATTTAAGAAGCGTATTATCCACTAAGGTGCAATATTATCTGTGTTGTCCACATTTGAACAATTACATAGGAGTGTTAGAGTGCTGTAGAAGAAAAGAGACTGTAGGTAGAGAACCTAAGGAATTCATGTCCTAAATATTGCTGTTTCATTTGAGTAAAATAAAAAAAATGGGGTTGAGGTGAGTATTAGAAAATTGTCATTTTATTCTGGGAAAAGCATTGAATATGACTCTCCTATTTTTCATCTAAAAGGCTTTCCAATTTGATTTTAACTGAAAGTGTTCCACTTGCAACATTAAAAACAACCACTTCCAAAACAACAACAAAAAACCCACAGCAAAACCAATCAAACAAAAAAACCCATGCTTTTAACATAAATAAGAAAAAAACCACCTTAAGTCTATTCATTAGATTAGATATAGGTTGCGCATTTAGAGTGCTAAGCTTGAAATATATTGTGTATAAATTTTGTTGGTGTATGACTTTTCTCTTAAGTTGACACATGTATGTGCTTTTTTAAAAAACAAAGAAAAACAAAACAAAACAAAACAAACAACAAAAAAAACCAAAACAAAACCAAAACCACCTAGAAACCTCAAGTAATTTTTCCATTTTCAAGGGTAGTTTGTAAATATCAAGATGATGGATTTATGTGAATGAACTCATGAATATTCCAAGTATGAAACATTCCAGTCTCCACAGCATTTGAACTTGTTTGACTTGTGGATATCAATGTAGTCTATTGGGAAGTCACTCTTCTGTGACTTGTTTTCATAACTAGCTTTCACTGGAGCTGCTTTTCATATTTATCCTGGCGTGACTAAATGTAGTGATACAGAGACAGCCAATAAAACATTCAAACAATAATGCATAAATCTTTGTCAGCATTCATTAACATTTTAGAGAATGCAAAATACTTGAATGAAGTCAGATCTTTGTCTAAATCCTCCTTGCTATCTAGTAGTAAAGACCCTGCATCACTCTCAGTAGGGACATTAATGATGGATAGATGAACTTCAATGCTTGGTCTTCCTAAGTGCATTGTATGCAACCCTTTAGCACAGGATGGATTTTCTATAGGCTTTCACTTCTAAACAGGCCTCTCTGTGCATACTTCTGTGATGCTCCAAAAATATCTTCTCAATAAATACACCTTTTTTGATGAGTCCACCCTAAAAATTGTATCTGCTATGATAGGTATTTCCTGTTTGTAATTAAAAAGGGATGTCTCAGTTCTGGATGTAACTGGTGTAATTGAAGCAGGCTTTCTCTTCGTATGCTCTCAATTCAGTAGCAGAAAAAATAACTATAGGGAGTTGTAGATGCATCTAGCACTCTTGCCATACACAAGTAAAGGGTATCTTTAAGAATGGGTGCTTTAAAATAGATTGAAAACAAACAATCCTCATCAGTAGAAATCTCCTGCTCTGAGAGCAGATGAGTAGAAAGGAGATCAACAGTAGTGGGGAAGCCAGCAAGCCAAATGTTAGTACAAAAAAATTGTCAAGGGGAGAAATTGCTCTCTGCAACATTGTCTGAATGAGAGGCATGAACCAAAACCTGTTGAAAAGCAGAGCATCTAAACTAGACTTAGGAAAAACTTAGAAATATGAAGATCAATCATGTTGATTCAAGAGACGATCTTTAGGAGCCAGTGGGCAGAAGGAACAACTGTTACTTGAAAGCTATGGATGTACAGAGTACATACTTCTTTCATATTGTCATCTTCTCACTATTGGAATGGAAAGAGACCTATGCTGTGAAAAAGCAATTGAAATAGTAGAGATTTTTCATTTAGTTTTGATTTTGCTTTGACTCCTACTAGGATTGGGAGCACCATTTTTTTTTATTACAATACTTGAACTGCATAGTTCCTGTTGTGTAAAAGTGAAAAATAATGCTGGGAGGGACTGGGAAGGGAAAGAGAAGAAATGGTGAATTTATGCATTATCATTTATGTGTTATCATAATTATTTAAAATAAACTACAAAACAAAGCAGAGCAGTAGGAAAAGTGAAGAGCAGGAGGAACAAATGTAAAGCAAAATAGGAACATATATCTATACAATTGTATAGCAGGTGTCAGAACACTAGGTATATAAAAGATCTTTCTCAGTTTTGTCATGCTAAACATGAAATAGAATTTTTCATTGCTGATACTGTGTTCTCATCAATTCTGCATTCAGCCTGCAGCATACTTCCACTGAAAAGGAGCTTGTTTATTGCTTGTGTATTTACTTTTGTCTCTATTTGATGGTAAGTGGAAATCAAAGCTTTGACATGTTTCATATCTAACACAGAATAGGAAGCTTTGAACTGCAAATACAATCATCGCTCATTAAAAAAAAAAAAAAAAAATCAACCACAAAAGGCCCCCCAAAAAACCCTATAGAAACTGAAGGATATTTGAGAGGACGAGGTGAAAGCTTGTCAAAAGATTAAAGAAAGTGCATTCTAGGCACTTGAACTATAAAAATTGAAAAAGAAGCTAGATGCAAATGCTTCTTCTAAACACCAGTGGCCTTACTTGCACTGATCTCCCTTGGTATGAATAGTAACCGAGTTCTCAGAGTGGAAGATGTACAGGGGGAGCTTTACCTCCTGCAGTAGATCTAGACAAGTAGCAGCTTCACCATCCTTTAATTTTTTTTAGCTTTAGGAAACTTCAGTTTCATTCTGATGTGAAGCCCTTTGAATTTATTGCATATAAGACCTTAGATTATATTTTGGTCAGTATCTTGGTGACAGTCAATACACATCCAAGACTGAGGAGAAAAAGAAAAAAAGTACTTGCTGCTTTATTGAGATAAAGGTCTTGAACTCAGTCTCCCTTATACTGTGAAAGTTTTATAACAATAAACAATCATCAGTGAATGTCTGCTCACGATTTTGTGAAATTTGGTCACTATAGAATAGTTCTACTGTATGTGCAGTATCATCCAGAAATCTCATAGGTGGATGTCTTTGGATCTGAATCAGCATACCTAAGCAAATTTATTTTAACTTTGACTATTTTGCAGCTAATCTTGCTTACTTTTTTTTTTTTTTTTTAATACTTCTTCAGTGGAAGAAATAGAATACGTTTTTCTCAGAAAACCTTTTATGCCTCCTAAAATTATTAGATGGTGAGCATAATTAAGTTACCTTATTTATAGGAGCAAAATAAAAGCCATTCTGGTAATAAGAATGCCAACAACAAACCACTTGAGGAATTATTAATGGAACTTGCTGTAAGGGAAGCAACACATGAGTGTAATTGAATCCTTTAGTGTGAGCATAGACACTATAGTAAAGAAGTACAGAGTACATCATATTTCTGTGTCAGTTTCTTGAAAATACTGATAAATCATCCTCTTGAGATTCATGGCTTCTTAGATGGAATAGTACACTTTCACGCATGAGGTGCACTTAATATTGGCCAGCACCTTGGAAGATGGAGAACTCTGACCCACCAGCATTTTTCACTGTTGTCTGATCTAGTTACAGATCTGCATGTCAGCTATGTTAGCCAAATATTCACCAGTCCTTCTCTTAAGGTCACTCTGTTACTGATATCAATGATCTGACATAGATAACAGAGAAAATCTTAAGATCAAAAATACTCTTCTTTGTGCTCCCCCCACATATAACAGAGAGTATGCACAGCTGCTGAGCACCACTATTCTTGACACTGAGAAAGTAGATGTTGGTTTACAGTGAGGGTAAATGTATGTACTTGTGTTTGTCAGAGCTGCAGAGGTAAGCAAGGTGCAGTAAAATACCTGCTGCTGCAAAAACCCTTAAGATTTCTTTTCAAGGATTGAAACAGGACATGTGAGGTGTTGTTCTTAGGGTGGTAAACGTAAAAAGGACTCCTGGCTTCGTTAGCACTCCTTGTGTCTGGGTAGACTCCCTCTTGTGGCTCCTGAATATTTGTAGCTGAAGTACTGCATATGAACAGGCAGTATAGGGATGGGAAACAGGAAAAGAGGAAAATCATTCAACCACTAAAGGAGAACCATTATTTCTCAAGGCGAAATGTGGACAGAAGATAAGAAAATAAATTCTGCAATAAAAAAAAATTGTTAAATAGCTTATTTGAAAATATGAAAATTATTTTTAAAATGCTGAAATGATGTGCTAATCAGAGTGTTTATTAATGTAATGCATAAAACTATGATGTATCTCTAGCGGACCATACTGCAGGGTTCAGACTTGAGGAGTATCATTATAGCAAGAAGTGTCAGACAAGTTCAGCAACCTTTTGCAGCCTGGATGCAAACTCAGTCATTTGCTGTATGATTTGCTGAGTTTATAGGACTCATATTTGAACTCAACTTTTTAATAAAATAAGGTACTCAAGCTGTCATGTGTCTGTAATGTAGAATCACTTTTTGTAAACAACATGGAAATGCACAAACACTTTCAACAATAGTTTAAACCAAAAACTTCTTGGGACTTTTCCTTTACTGTGTCCAGACTTGAAAGAATTGGACTTACATAACGTATCTTTTCTAGAAAGACTGAGTTTGTAACTTTCCCAGAGCAGTTCTCTGGTGCAGCTCTCCATCTTGGCTTGGAGGCAAGTTCTGTCTTCAGTAACAGTGGAGAATGAAGGACTGCACCTAGGATCTGTCAAACACCCTCAATGGTTGTCTAAATATCTGAAGAGGAGAGGTCTAGTGAACTAAATCTCAAAGAAACTTGTGAATGTTGGCTTGGAGGAGGTTGCTTGGATATTGATGTTAATGATGTAGCTGCTGAAGGTAGTTGGTCTCAGGTGGACTTCTTTGCTCTGAGTAGTACAGTGATCAGGATTTGCTACCACTGTTGTCTAATCTTGGGAGGGGGCATGGGCAAGTGGGCTGTACATAGAAGACTTCAACGCATCTGAGGCTAGACTGACAAGGAGCTGTACTAATAGGTTTAACTCAAATTCTGCTTGATCTAATAATATGCTCATCTCTTGGGCCGTTAGCAGATACTCAATAGATATTTGTCAGAGACTTTGAATAGTGTGAGCTTTTTCAATTTCTCCACTCTTTAATCCAACACTAATTTGTAATCTCCGAATGAAAGAGTTTCACAGATTGAGTATAAGAATAGACAAGAAGTAATCAAATGCATTTGTATTTGAAAAATAGTAGTCTGTTGTAGATGAAGAAAACTTCAGAAGCCGGAAACCTTAATTGCAGTTTCTGCACAATGGGATTCTAAGAACTTTCAAACCTGTAACTTTTGATCTTTGTAAAAAATACAAATTAAAAAATATTTGCATTTGACAACAAATAAAATAAAGATGACATTAGTGACATGAGCTCTGCAACTGCCAGGCTGAGTTGCCTCATGGCTACAATTAGTCAGTTGTTTATAATCAATGCTTGCTTAAAGAAAGATGGGGCAAGTATCTTGCTATGAGCTCCTTTTCTTCCTGCCTAAAACCATTCTATTATGGAATAGCTGTGCTGTGACAAATGAAAACTTCAAAGTCCTGCTGCTAATGAAAGAGGTTAGAAGGGAATAAAGAAGATTTTTTTATGGCTGTGAAATGACAGCCTGTGTTTGGGGTGAGGGTGACAAGGAGCAACACGTGTGTACAGAGTTCTTCTGGTACAAGTCAGAATGCCCTCATGGACACCGAGTTGTGAATTCTGCAATATTTCAGAAATTTGTGTGTATCTGTACTTCGAAAAGCAGAATCTTACACTAGCTCCAGAGATACTTATAAAGAAGAAATGAGTTGTTCTCTTAAACTCTATTGTATGTGTCTTATTTTGATGCTACTTCATTTGAAGATCTGTTTTATCATTCGCTATACCTTGTGCATAGCTATTCAAACTAATCAAAGGTGGATATTAAAAACAACCATTCTCATTTCATCATACTTTGTTTTGCATTTGATTCAATTTTATATAAACAACCTCAGAAAATGGTAGAAATTACAAGCTAGGCCTTAAATTATTGTATTTGCTAAAGAGACATGCTGAAATTATGGTTGTCCTCTGTCACTGAAAATGCTCCAAATACTCCATAGCCATTTACTCCTGTAGGAAAATAAGCAAATGTATTAATTCATACTTATTAGTAAGTGTTTGATAAAATGTTAATAGTAGTTCTTGCCATTGTAATACAAAAAACCCCATACACAGCTACTCTACTAAGTATTGATATATATATATTCATATACCATCATCATTAAACCAAGGAAATAGAAATAGTGCACTGCCCTAGAAAAGAGACATATAACTTCACCTTTTTTCTTTTTGAAAGGTAGCTTCTTATTTCGTCAAGATGGGAGTGAAGAGTAAATAAAGATCTTCATAGCTTGTCAACTTCTAAACTTAAAACCAGTATAATACAAAAGAATAATAAACATCTTTTGTTCTTCATCCAGGTGGAGGATAAAAAACCTCCAAAGAAACTATAAGCCTTGTAGCTCTCCTTGGTTTAGATGTAAATAGTATCTCTAGTGAGCATTCTAATCATTAGAGGCTTTTCTGGTTTTCATAAATATACTTTTACTTCTAGAGGAAAATGTTTGTGTCACTCTATTTGAGTATATACAGTTCATTTTTAGTACAGACAAGATGAAATTATTTATCATGAGATATACTGGTAATTTTTTCTTCTCAAACTGTTCTCACAAATTCTTGTATCTGTAAGCACTTTGGTACCATGATTTATTTATCTGGCATCTCTCTCTTCTTGAGAAAGTTACCAAGAGTTGGGACAAAGCAGTACTCTGGCAATTCTAGGCTGAAGTTCTGAATTCATATATATCATAGATCTGTACCCTTCTGATGTGGGAATTGGGCACTGGGTGATATTTAAAATGCCAGGTACCTGTTTTTCACCATCTAGGATCTTGGAACAGGGTACTCCAGCCCTCCTAAGGAAGGTGAGGCCCACGTCAAACTGCCTTCCCTCCCTGGAAGAGAGTGCTGTACTTCCATCCTGGAGAAACCCAGGTCATGACTGAAAAGGTCACTGTTCATCTCACTTGCATTTTCTTGCCATTTTTAAGGAAGTGAGGGATGTTGGAACTGATAACTGTGTGCATTCTTTAACTCAAGTACCCTCTAAGTTTAGTCCATATAGGAAAAAGAATTAACTACCATTACTATGTTTTATTTTTCTCTAGGCCTTTAAAACAATTGCTAAATGGCCACTTTTGGTGTCTCTTAATAATCTATTAAATCCCTACCATTTCTAGTACTACTAAAAAAAGAAAGTAAAATTGCTTATCAAACTATGGAGAGTATAAAATTGATGCCTGGCTGTACTGAGAGAAGGAAAAGATGTTTCTAAGGAAGCTGCTGTTCTAAGCAGAAAAAAAGGGACATAGACAAATTGTTAATCCATCTTGCAGCTTGGCAGATTTACCAGACATTTTTCTTTTCAACTGAAAATATAGCAAAAACTCTCTAAGGTTTAAATTATTCAAAATCAAGTACCAAACTGGACATTAATCTCTTAAACATAGAAGTTTCAAATACATTTTCTTTTCTAAGAAAACATGCCACATTTTTATATCTATTAAAATGTATTTCTCTTAAAATATGCAATGAATTTGACAGAAGTTGAAGAAACAGTATGTAAATTTTTTCTTATAAAGTTTGAGCAGACACTTTAACTAGATAGATTCCTATTAGACGATAGATGCTTAAAATTTAAGATTAATACTGTCTTCATTTCCTAACAGGAATTACATGAAGTGGCATTCATGTATTTTACCTGAAATTACTTGAAGATCAAAGAAGTATGTAAAAAATTTTCCCATTAAGGACAAGAAACTCATTAAAGAGCTATAAGTAGATCTGGAATGGAATATACTAATGGAATATAGTATCATCTTGTGAGAAGGCTAATAAATACTTCTTAAGGTCACTCAACAAAATACTATTTTTTCTTGGCATTTATCAGCTTAGCACAGCCTTCTAGATCAGAAGTTTTCTAGACAGAGAGGAAGAATCTTGACCTGATTTTTCTAAGGTTTTGAGAATCTTCATGTGGAGATCTGACAGTAAATATATCTGGGAAAGTAAATGCAGAATGGAATCATATACCTTGTTCTGCAACTTACTATTGCTAGCAACAGCAACAATGCTCGAGCAGATAAGAGGAGATAATGTTGCCCAGGCAATGTTTACTCTCCAAAGTTTAGAAGCTTGCTCACTCTTTTTTCATATGAAAAATGATTTTTTAAAAAATGTTCTGAAAGTATAGTCAGTAAAAGCTCCATCACTATAAGCAGTCAGTGAGTACCAGAGTGCTCCCAGAAATTCTTATAATCCTAAAAGCTGTCTGTTCTTGCCATATATATTCTAAGTCTGAATTCAGGAATTGAATTGTGGGTCATAATGTAAGCTGGCAATATGTCCCTGGCATGCAAACTCTTACTGCAGTTTTGGGGGATGATTAACTCTCCTAGCAATCTCTGATCAGTGTGTTTTTGTGCTGGAGGGACAAGAATCACAGTAAACAGAATGGTACACAGCCCGTCACCACTATTGACTCTGGTTCAGGTTGCTTTTCTTTGGTTTGGTTTGGTTTTGGGTTTGTTTGTTTGTTTTTCAGAGCAAATAGTGAACGATCTAGTTCTGTATTATGGCACAGGGTAACCTATCACGGGTTAAGGAGTTTCTGTTTTTATCTTGATAAATTTCCTGTTGTTCCACTCTTTGTTGTCACCTTGTCCTTGATTGCCTAAGTCCTGTGCTTAGTAAGATTGATAAGGCAAAGAGTGGGAGGAGGCTTTCCTGAGAACCCTCGTGTTTCCCCATCCCTCAGTCAATAGTAGGAATACCAGTAATGAAAGCTGACAACTTAAACCCTATCTCTTTATCCTCACAGAAACTTTTAATTTTTTTCCTTAAAATATACCCCATTTTTCCTAACTCGTTGCTGTTGTCCCTAATCACCACAAAGCACCCTGTATCTCTCATGAGGCTGGAAGAATCACTGATAGGTATAAAAATCATTTGACAATGTCAATGTGGTTTGATTTCACAGATAAATGCTTATATTTGCAAAACCAAATCAGTCTAGAACTTGAATTTTTCAATAATAACTGATTTTTAGAGGAAATTTAATTCAGAATCTGAAAAAAAAAAAAAAAGGTTAAAACTGAATTTGCACACCAGCTTAGTATCTAACTGGAGAATATGAAATGATGCCTTATATATTTGAAAATATTTGTTGTCTTTCATACTAATCTGTTTCTCTTTGTCAGTTTTGATTGATGTTACACAATCTTATTTTCTCTTTGCCACCATTGAGTATATTGCAGTATATTACTTTGTGGAATTACTTTTGTGGAATAAGCTTCTCTCCTTTGTCTTAGTTTAGGGTTCTAAGATTTTAATTCGCTCCATATCTTAGAGAACTATGTTTTTTGGCAGCAAAGAAAGCAAAACAGATAGCACATGAAGCATAAATTCAGATTTTCAGGAAACTTCTTAGCTTTAATCTCTGTTACACCAGTGTTCTTTATGTTCTTAACCTTAGAATTTTCCTTAATGAAAACCAGCCTGTTGATTTCTCTGGTTGGAAACATAATCAAGAAGAAACTGTGGTCACTATACATGTTTTAATTAGATTGATTTCATATTCCATAACAACTGCTAAGTTTTCACCACCAGCTGATATTTCTGCCTTTGCTATGAAAGCAAGTGGAATTCATCAATGTTGTTTTTCTGTTAAAGATAACAAACATCTGAAGGTACAATGTGCTTTACGTCTTTGTCATAATGCTTGGGTGATGCCTCACCGCTTTGGTTTATTCTCCTGTGTTACTTCCAGAGTTCTTTTCCTGCTTCTAGGAATAATGCAATGTTTTATTCCCCCATACACTAAAATTCTCCTCATATTTTCCTTCCATGTAAGATAATACAAACATTCAATAATTTTCCAAATCACTATACACATCAGATAGCAGACTCTTCAGAAGTGTTTGCAGCTTATGGTTGCATGTTGTTTTACGTCTTGTCTCTTTTCTGTAACGTTATGAAGTAGTTTCACATTTGGTAATATCACAAAACTATTTTCTTTGATGATGTGATCTTCTGTTACTGATTTATGGTCTCTTGCTACCTTCAGCAAATTGCAAACTCTTGGTTTGATTTATTTTGGTGTGCATGTTACAGAGTTTTGAAAGTATGTAACAGGTTTTATTACCTGTCATCTTTTTAATTTCCAGTTAAATTTCTTCCTTATGTCACTTTCAAGTATAATCTTAGATGTAATTTCTGTGATGAAGAGATCAAATTTCATATTCATGGAGTCTTTTCAATTACTCCTTTTTCCCTTGTTCATATCCCTTTATTCAATATTGTCCTTTTTACATTTGCAGAGAAGCACTTCTTAATAATTAGACTTTTTGAACACATTTCTTTTTCCAGATTTTTGAGATCATAGGTGATATAGAAATCTAGATGTGTGATGTTTTTGATTTATTTTCAAATGATTGCTGTTATTGTAATCAGCTGAATTACTGATCTTCATTCCACTTGAAGAGAAGTCCAAACAATCCACTTAATTGCTCCAAATCTAACTTTGATTGCTTAACAAGGTAATACAGATACATGTTTTGTAAACAAGCACTTACCAAGTAAGGCAATCCAGATCATAATACCTAAAAAACTTAAGTTTACTAAAATATCAGATCTATTATTATTATCATCTGGAATTTTCTTCTTTCTTGCTACCTGGAATGATGAGAAATAAAAATTAAAAAACTTTCATGGATCTTTTAACCCTTCCTTAGTTGTGAATTAAGAGATATATTTAAGATAATCATGCCTACTTAGACAACACAAGGAGTTACCATGTTATTCTTCAAAATCACGTAAAGGAGTTCATAGTGGAAAGGCATCACCTAGTATGAAGCTCTGCAAAGCTGAGCTTAGTGAGCAAAATATCCACAGCTCCACATATATATCCTGTGACTGGACATGTGTAAATGTGTTGATTTTGCTGAAGATGAAATTAATGAAAAATGTAAGTGTTGGGTCAACTTGACAATTATCTTGCATCTATTTTGAGATGTGCTGAATGGACTTGCATGTTACATTAACCAAAAAAAAAAAAAAAAAGAAAAGAAAGAAAAAAGGTGAAGGCCAATGGAGGATAAATTGAATCCATAAGAAAACTGTAATTCCATCATCTGCTCTCCCTTAATTCATGCATATATTCCATATGATATGAAATAAGCACCTGTACAGACAAGATTGCAGTAACTGCTGGTTATTACTGCAGTATTACCTAATTATGAGGTGAGTTGTTCTGTGATTTAGGAAAATCCTAACTTCTTTGGAAGAGGGATCATGCAAAGAATAACACTGTTCTGAGAATTTGTAAAATGATCATTTTGCACTCTTATGCTTCATGTTAGATGTTTTAAAGTACTCCAAGAATACATTAAGGTTGGGGGTGACATTTCATACACTTTCTTCCATTGCAGAACAAACAAACAAACTACAAACTTTCTATTCTGCCAGAAACTGTCATTTAAAAGATGTCAACTTGAGTTAAAGTTGTCAGGAGATTTGTTGGTATTGAAGATCATTGATTTTATTTCCTTTTTTTTGCTAACTGATGAGATTTTTATTTTTTAAGGCAAGCAATCTTTCAATAATAATTTCCATCAAATGTTTCAAAAGTGTAGAAATGGTACAAAGTGTCAGATCTTATGACAAATGTTGCATATTGACAGACACTATATGTTACTGTCATAGGCAGGGCTGTGTAAATAATGTCAGTTTCAATCCTAATAGGGGATGGTGGAGGGAGACATACTAGTTTTTCTTGTTGGGCATGAAGTATTTTTACTCAGAAAAACAAAACAACCTCCCCCATCTATTCAACATCTCCACTCCAGACAACATAGGACAGCCTTAATTAGATAGAAAATATGTCCTTACATATCAAGCTTGATTCAGTCTCTGATATTTCAATCTTCAAAAACTGCACACACAACAAATACCTCTCTCTAAAAAAAAATTATTATTGTCATGTATTATTATTAGTGCTGTTACTCAAAAATGCCTGAATCAAAATTCTTAATTTAAAAATTATCTTCCCTTACTATTGATGGAAACGTTCTGCCAAATATAGTTATCCTGGAATTCCTAACCTTTGTCACTAATTTCTTTGTCCAAAACAAATAATTAGTATTACCAAGTAGTCCGAGGAAGGGGTTCTATGCCTTCATCCATTTGGTTTGTTCCTGATTTGGTTTTGGAGGGATAGTGGAAAGAATTTCTCAGAAGTGGACATAGCACTTGGGTGGAGCAAGCTCAGTGTGGCTGTTGCCTGTGGTGACTGTCTTTCATAGAGAAGGGCTTGTGAAAGGAAGAATGAGGGTGAAGCTGACCACCCCTTTCTGCAGGTACTGACTGGCATCATTGCCTAGTTTCTGTGACTGCTCCTTAACATCCTTCTCTCCCCACCTCACCTGCATGCAGTGCAGTTCTCCCTCCTCTTATCTGTTTTGCTATCAGAAAAAAAAAAAAATAAATTACTGTACATCTGAGATTAGCTCAGTTTATCTTGACTCACTTGTAAAGAAAATATGACTCATGATATCTTCGTTTTCATGGGATGCTTCATTTTACAAATGTATGATACTTCTGTTAATGAATGCAAGTCATTCTGGTGAACTAGTTATCACTTAGGAAAAATGATCACAAATTTGAAAGTATCTCTTGATTTAACCTGTATGCCTGCTCCTTCTTTTTCCCGGGAGGTTGACTGTCCTGTCTAGGGGGTGGCCGGAAAGGTAGAAACTGAAAGTGGAGGTATTAGGCACTCGTGGGGACTCATAGCCATCAAAAATGAGGGTTGCAGACGTCAGGTGTGACACCCTTGTGGGTGGTTTTCTAAATAGGAAATGTTTTATTTGGGTCACAGGTTTAGAAAGGCATTTTTTTCCTGGATTACGTTAAAGAATGAAGACTTTAAAGCTTGTTTCTCTGTGCCCAGACTACTTTTATAAACTCCAGTTCCTTAAAAATCACCTCATTTATAACATACATGTATACATTGATTAATTACTTTAAATTTATTAGTTGATATCTTAGACTAATATTTATTCATATTATAAATATAACTGAATTTAAACAGATCTTCAAGTTAATATCAAAGGATCTTGGCAATGTCGGCAGATTAGTATTTAGTAGTCAATTAACTTTTTGTTTCCTGTGAAAAAGTTAACGAAAAGCAAAAAGCTCATCTGTTTTTAGAAATAATCACTGTAAATTAATTAGAGGATGGAAGAATACAAGTGCTAGTTCAAAACCTCAAATGGATGTCCTGATGTTTATCTGCCATGGAAAAGTTATTTTTTTATGAATGTTTGTGAGTATCTGTAGTATATTTTCATACCAAACAGTGTTATAGGTAAAATATTCTGATTTTCTAATTCTGTCCTTACATTCACTTCTGCTTGAGGAGTAAGTCAATGCAATGAGTAGATCCTCATTCTCTTTTAGCTTTCAGTGATTATGTTTGATTTTTTTCCTTATCTATATTTCTTGTTGATCAGATAAGAGCTGACCTGAGGAGCAAGCCCAGTGATATGTGGAGTCCAACATGCAATTGATGACAGTAGATGTGCTAAAAGAAGGTACAAGTACCTTGTAGAGATTATTAAAGAATGACTTGATGGCAGAGAAAGTTTCTTAATACACAATATTGTAAGATTTACTCATTCCCCCTAGGTTTTTAGAGCCTCTGTAGCTAATATCCTCAGTTATTTAGTTTTTGTGTGCTTGCTTTTCTAATCTTTGAAAGTATTGCAGTCTGATAGATTTCTTCCTTGCAAGATATTGCATTTGTCAGCTTAAACATTGCTATTATGCCAGCTACTGTATACTACATTTTCTGAACTCCATCCTAAACTTTCCTATTGAAACCTAAAAAAACCAAATAGGTTTTTTTCTCACTTTTAGTCCTGGTCTATGATATTGTAGTAGTAGGGGTTTTTTTATGGTAGCTGATATTTATGATCCAGTCTCACAGCCCAACTACTGCTGTGAACTGGGAGAGGTTTAGCTGTGATTTTTTAAAATGCCAAATAGAAAGTTAATGTGAAAAGTGCCATACCTTATTCACATGTACCTGGCTGCATTAATAAACTGAAACTGGCAAGAAAATCTCACTCCCAGGATTGTAGTAATGCTAGAAGTGGAATGAAGGGTAGGAGGCAAGGTTTCCCTTTTGGGGAGAACATAGGCAAGGATTAAATTACTACATTTTGTTTTGGAGCTCTTACTGTATGCAATTTAGTTGCATACTGGAGTGCAAAAATCATGGTTTGTACAACAGGAGATATGTTCCTAGAAACTAGTTTAGGACATATTGCAAGTTGCATTTGTGATTTCTGACAATATCATACAAGATATACATATCCATATGAAAAGTTACTTTTGATTTAATCAGTTTTTCTTTGTTTAGGAGAGCATGGTTAGGCTAATTATATAAGTAATTTCTAACAGTTTTCTGAAAGGCTCTTCTGTACTACCTGTACTTCAGGCTTAATAGCTCTAATCTCAGTATGAGAGGCAAAGAATAAGATCATAAGAAGCACAAGCAATAGCTAATCAAGCACAGTAATGATGCAAAGCTTATTTTCTTGTTTATGTAATCTGTCTGTGCCAAACTAGGGCCTGATTCAACAGCTCTCTTAGTGACTGGCAGTTTAATGCACTACCCAGCTCAAATCTTTCTTACACAATCATACTGGGGAATTACTCACCTTTTACTAAAAATCAGAGACATTATTAAGTAGTCCACAACTTCTTGCTCTGTTCCATTCTATGGCTGTGATAGATTATTTTGATCCTTTTAATAAAACAACCTCCTCTCAAATAATTAGTCATTACCAACTCTGTCAGATAAGTATCTGCATAAATATGATAGGCATTCATGAGAAAATTATATCCTTTTCTCTTAAGCAGCATTATATGCTTGCAATATATCCCGGTAAAATGTCACTGCATTGATATGATGTAAAAATGCACAGAATGATATATTTCTATTGCTATAAGATCTATAAGTTAAATTATCATTAGGGAATTAATAGAATTCATGTCAACAGTTATAAATGATAAATTGTATTTAAAAGCTTGAAGAACATTTCCAAAGAAAGAAGAAGTTAGAGAGGAGAATGCTTTTCCCTATCCCACTTTTCTTTGTGGGGAACACAAATCCCCACAGGGGCACTCAGATTTGCAGTTTTGATAGATTTATAGGTGCTGTGTTGTGTGCCACTCTCTCAGCACTTAGTCTCTTTGATACCCTGCCATGTGAAAGGGGGAGATTTCCTTGACCTTTAGTGTGGGGTTCCAGTGCCCCAGGAAAGCTGAGTGCCCAACCAGTCTGTCAGTCTGTTATGAGGACACTCCACTGAACAGTCCCAATGGATCGGAGGGCAATTGGCTGACTTATCCAGGGAAATATACCAACAGCATAAGGGAGACCCCTCAGCAGGTCTTACCACTTTATTCAAGAGCATTACCCATTGCTGGCAGCTGCCTGTGCCAAGGAAGGACCACCACTAATTGTTTACAGGATAACACTCTATATTAATATAAAATTGTGACAAGTCCAGTCTCAAGGGTTGCCACTGATGGTATCTGACTGCAAAAATGTATTTCAAGCAATACACAGACAAGCTCTAATGTCCAATAAAAGTATTAAGTATGCATAGAGTGTGGTTCTTACCCAAAGGCTTCCCTATGGGGGAGTAGACAGACTTAGCCCATTGACTGATCCCAGAAGTTACTTTTCCCCCATTCCTGACTTACTTTTCTACTATTTCTTTATGTTTAAGTGGAGCTTGGGTGATTCTAGTCATAAATACTTTTCATGCTGATTGGTGTAAAATTCCCTTACTTCACTTTTAAAGATAAAATCAAAACAATTATAAGAGCACATGCCCGGGGGGGATGGTTGCATCTTGGAGACAGGTAGCTTTGGAATGGAGGTGTGTGTTAATATGACAATTATGCTTTAATGAATCAAGTTCATCCAAGGAGAGGGATTTTGCCACAGTAGTTGGCTCAGCAGCAGGACATCTTTTATCTCCCTTGGTTGCCAGGTGCTATGTGGTCTTATCAACTACAAAGTACCACCATGTTCCCCTCCCTGCAAGGATTTCTATGAACGGAGGCTATGGCGTCTCCACTCAGCTCCACCCTCCATTCCATCCCCCTTAGCAGGCACAGGGAATCATAGTGGAGCATGCCAGCTGTATTCCATCCAGGGAGTAGCAGCTGCACTTTACCCTATAATTTCTGTACCATTGTAACTACTGTTAGTACATGAATATAACATCTCGGTTTCCTCTCATTTTTACCCCCACCCATCTTCCCACACATCCTATCTCGATGCTTTCATTGCTCTTGCCTTATGCTAGCCTGTACCTTTCCTAACAAAGTCTCTGCCAATGTCTGTGGAACTTATTAATCTGTTTTTTGAATTCTATGTCTGTTTCCTATATCCATAATCAGAATTATCTACTTTAACTGTAAACTTGTGGAGATAAGTGTTTTCTCTTCAGGGCACTATCACAGTCTAGGTTGTGTCTGCAGCACTGCTGCAGGGCTCTGTGATAATGATGATTAATGACTCCACAAAAATCCTATTACTACAGCTGGATTGAAACATCTCGATGAACATTTCATCTGTAGATGCTGATTCACAGAGTTCAAAATGTGTCACCAGAACCATCCTGAAGCTGAACCCCTGAGCTACCAGTCTCCTCTGTGTCCCTGCCAGCTGCCCAAAGCCTCAGTTTCCTTTCCCCACTGCTGTGATAAAGCCAGGCACTCAGCTGTTCAGCTATACAATGGCACATGTCCCCTCGGATACCTCACTGACCAACCGCTGAACCTTTGCAGTTTTGCTCAAGAGGCAGTGAAATTTTTTCTCTCTCCTTGCAGTAGAGAGTGTATATTTTAGCACAAAATATCTTCTCTGCTTTGCCTTCTGCTTTGTACCAACCTGTATACAACAAACATATCTGGTCCAGACTTCTGACCAGGATAAATACACAGTTTGTTTCTGAAGGGACAAGTGGGTTTGCGCCAACTCCAGCGTACTATAAAATCGGGTGCTGACTTATCCAGGGAAAGATAGAACCAGATCAAGAACCAGCTTAGGACAGACTGCAGAGCTTTCCCCAGAGCCTGGGCTGGAGACTGAATTAATCCAGACCCAAGCTCCCAGCACTTTTATTGTGCCAGGTGGAGTGGGGAAGGTAGAGATATAGAATTGCAGAGTGTGATGCAGTGATCCATAGAATGTTATTGTATACTGCACTCCACCTGCAGGCAGTATGAACATTTTGATCCTAAGCAAAAACCAGTGGAAATCACAGGGCTCTTGTTTGAAAATTTGCTTTTGGACCTTCTTTTCACCATAAAACATAGTTAACATAGCCTGAGGAACTCTAGCAGCCCAAAAGTGACATGCTTTGGAACCCATGGCAGAAGCTCTGAACTGCCAGGTAATACAAATATAAAAATTATGGGAAGAATTTATGTGACTTGCCTGGTGATTTGATTCTAGAATGAAAGTTTTGAATTCTTCCAGGACTGATGTTAATTTTTTCTTGGAAAGGCAGTAGTTAATAGGAATTCTTTTCTGATGACATTTTATGGTGTGTCTAACATGTAAGTATGGGAAAACACTCCACAGTCATTTGCCTTTGAAGTTAAATTTGTGCATGAAATAGCTGCAGTGAGTAGTGAGTTGAGCAATAAAGGGTTTTTGTTGGTACAAGTGTTTTGAAAGGTGAAATACACTATTTAGTCCTAGTACTTAAAATTTTCTCTTAGTTAAGTTTAGCAGTCAAATTTCAAAGTTAACTTCTGCTATGAATACTTGTGCAATTAAATTTTAAATGTATATTTGTTCATGTGGATTTGTTCATTCATTTAGTTACAAAGGAAAAATATCAAAGCTTTCAGCTGCATAAAATATTCCTCTAAAATCCCCAGTAGGGAATAACTAGGATAGACATATCGTCTGCTGTATCACAAATTTCTGAAATATAAAAACTAATAATAACATATTGAAAAATTTCAGATGTATATTTTAAACAAAATATCTTTGATATTTGAAGAGTAAGAGAAACACTGAATATGCCAAGTTTTTCTTATTTTTGCCTTTGTAAATATGACAACTTAGATCCATTCAGAAATCAGTGTCTCTTTGCTCCAAAGGGTTATGTATATGTAGACAGAATTACACCAGCATTTAAAAAGAAAATTAAGATATACAAACTAAGAACTGCAGTAACTTCACCTGGGAGTTTAAGTTCTGATTGACCTTCTATAAGAATAGCACCAATATTTTAAGATATTTGTTCTATATTGTATCTCCTCACTGAAACAACACCTCGGCCTTGGCCATATTTACCACCATCACTGGTCCACTCTGGCCTCCAGTCGGGAGACGTGGGGACATACCATCTATAACGCTGCTGTCTCCTTTGAAACTGCACACAGAATCAATCTTGAGGAGAAAAGACAATGCAGAAAGAACCGTGCCTTGACAGTGCCACCTACAGAGACTTTATGCTGTGCCTTTTGCAACCGGTCTTGCCTATCTCACGTTGGCCTTATCAGCCATCAGCACGCTCGCAGCAGCTGCTTGGGTAGAGCCCTCCCAAATCTTCATTCACAAAGTCTAGCCATGATGATGATGATGTTCTATATATAATTGATAATATGATGTTAACTGGTTAATTAAAGGTATCTACTATTTAGATTTTGAAGGAAACTGTCATGGGTTTCTGTAGCTGAATTTTAGTAGAAGGCGGGGCTTCCAGGATGGTTTCTGTTAGAAGCTGCTAGAAGCTTCTCCTGTCCTTTGGAGCCAGTGACAGCCAGGTCCAGGAGGGACTTCCTGCTGATAGTCAAAGTTGAGCCAATTAAGAATCACAGTCAGTGATAACATATTTAAGAATTTAGGAGTGTTGTGCAGTAAGAAATTCCAGCCATGAGATAACACAGAGTGAGAGAGACCAAGGTCGGAGCAGGAGGAGGCAAAGGATAGACCCCATACTGGAGTAGGGTGGGGGGAAGGACTGAAAACTATTCCCCCCCCTCCCTGCTGTTGTCCTGTGGGAGACCCAGGATGGAGCAAGATCCTGGAAGAGATGTGTGGCCATGACTCGTGAGACCCACACTGGAAGCAGGTTTTTTCCCCCCGGTAGAAGTGTTGCCCAGGGGGTGGACTCACATTGGAGAGGAACGGCAGCAACAACAACCACCTGCAAAACTCCCATTCCCTGCTCACTCGAACTGCTGGAAAGAAGGAGGAGTGGGAGGAGAGCAGTGTTCTTAAGACTGATTTATTTCTTACATTTTAGTTTTATTATTTTTAGTTTTAGTTCTTATCTTGTTCTTCTTAGTAATAAATTTAAGTATTTAACTACTATGAGTTTGTTTGCCATTATCTCTCAGCTCGTTTCTTTTGCCTCGCCTTTCATCCTTTTCCTTTCCCTCTGGGAAAGGGGGGGCCTGGAGGTTTGGGTGGACACCAGGTGAAAACCACCACAAGCTTGATAACTTGTTGGGTTCCACTTGGTAAGAAAATGCTTTCCTGGATGAGTAAACCTCCTTCAGAGTAATAGAATAGGAGATTTTGAAGGAAAGTTTAGATCCACAGGAAACTTTTATCAGTGCTAAGATCAATGAGGCACTGCAACAGTTTTTAGTAAAATCTTTTTAAAGATTTATTAAAAAGCTGTTCCATAAGGAATGGTAAATCAGATAAAAGATATTAAATGTACCTGAGAGGGGTAAATATATTATTTCAGGTCAGGCAGCTAAACAGTACACAGCTGTTCACTCACTCCCTGGTGGGATGGGGGAAAGGACTGGAGTAAAGGGTAAAACTTGTGGGCTGAGATACAGTTTAATAGGGCAGAAAAGGAAGGGAAAAAATAATGATAAAATAATATATAAAACAAGTAATACACAATGCATTTACTCGCTATCCGCTGACAGATGTCCAGCTCATTCTCGCACTAGGCTACCATGCCTTGGCCAAATTCTCCCAGTTTTCTTGTTCAGCACAGTGACATATGGTATGGAATTTTCTGTGGATCATTAGTGGGGGTCAATTGTCCCAGGGGGGTGCCCTTCCCACTTCTTGTGAACATCCAGACTACTCATTGGTGGAGTGGGCTGAGGAGCTGAAAATTCTTTGACTTAACAGTAACTAAAACATCAGTGTGCTATCAACAGAATTTATCTTAAATCCAAAATTTCGCACTGTATCAGCTGGTGTGAAGAATATTAACTTTATCCCAACCAAAACCAGGACAGGCACCTAAGAGGGTGGTTTTGTTATTCAGCACTTCTGAATTTATTATTTAAAGAATGAAAATCAAAGTAATATTTTGAGTTCAACAGTAGTTCAGATTTTTTCCTTATGTGCAATGTGAGTGAATACCTGATTTTTACTGGCACTATTCATCTCTAATGTGTATGATATATTCAGAAGCAGCACCAAAACATATCAGAACTTCCTGGATAAAAGGCAAGAAGCTTTGTATTATTCTGGCTTAGGTATTTTATTTTTTAAACTAGTGCACTGTTTTAGTCTTATGCCTCATATTTTCTACAACAAGAATTTATTTTTTTATAGCAATGGTGATTGGATTCTGCTTTTGTTTTCTGTGACAGAAATGAATCCTTTTGGAAAGTGGTCTTACTGTTGAACTGCAAGAATTACAACATGGCCATTGTTCAAATAAAAAAAAAATCTCCATCCTAAATGATTTAAAAAATCTGTTCATATCAGGGAAAAAAAAGTTTAAAATGGTATTTTAAACTAAAAATCTATTTATTCAAGCAAGCACCTTACCATTTTCTAGACCATATTTCATTAATTAACGTGAACTGGGTCCAATTTTCTGAAAACTGTCACATTTCTTAAAAACACGCTACACAAAATCCATATGCATACACATGCATGGATTAGAAATATCAGGGGCTTTTGTCAGGCACATCTCCTTTTTCATGTTCTTTATGAGCAAATTTACTCCCCAGGGAAGTGGTCCAACACCAAGCCTGACAGAAGAAGAAACATTTGAATGATACTCTGAGGCACATGGTGTGATTCTTGGGGAAGGTCCTGTGCAGGACCAGATGTTGGACTTGATGATGCTTGTGGGTCTCTTCCAACTCTGCATATTCTGTGATTTTATTCCTTATTTATGAATTGATGTGATAACCTTTAGCACACATAGTTTTAATGAAGCAACAAAACCTAGATATATTCGGCATATAGTTACATGTTCATTTTTGAATCCCTAAGACTCAGTTTCCTCTTTTGGTTTGAATGCAAATGTCTTTGAGAAGGTACCACTTAATATTCAAGAAGCATCCCTAACTGTATCAAAAGGCAAAACAAATGACTACAGTATATAGCAACAAGGTGGCCTTTCTTTGCAGCAATTAGCTACAAGCTCTTTATGAAGTGAGAATTGTGCAGCAATACTGAATAAGGAATTCAGAATTAAGAATCATTGCAGGCCCAAAGATGTCCTCAGCAATTGGTTAATGTAACTTAAATTGAATAACTGTAAAAGTGCACTTTTTAATAAAAATGAAAGAAAAGTTTATTTTTTTGTTAATATTTACTACAGTGCTATTATGATTTTGATGCAAAACATTTATTTAAAGATTAATATAATCATCTGTTCAGCTGCATGTGAGAAACCTTATATCAGGCAACAAGAGGCTGAGCAGTTTTCTTCTGTTACATCAAATCTGTTTTGTCAGTGAGATATACATGCACAGACAGACCCAACAGAAAAAGTCAAGAAGACAGATAAAGGAGAGGAACTTCAGGGGATTGAAGTGAGACTTATGGATTAGCCGCAATATGAACAAGATGAAGTGACTGTACACTATAACATTTGGAAAAGTAAGTAATAAATTGTGACTGATAAAATGAAAATTTCTTTAAGGAGAAAAACACCCTTATCTTCCTCCGCGTTCCACTATGACATAGAGTTAATTTTGCCCTTGTCCAAATTCTTAATGTGTTTAATTTAGTATTCTCTGTTATGCTTTACTTCTGACTTCAAGAAAAATAATGTATTTTAAGCATACTTCTTAGAAACATGGAAGACAAGTCTAAAGTGAAGGCTTTATTAACCTGCTAATTAATGTTCTTGACAGCTGAATGTTGCAATGACTCTGAGGTGTTTGCATATAAAAGATAGATGTAGTACTGGTGAAACGCAGAGAAGGAAGAGAGGGAGAAACATCTTTTCACTATCCACAATACTATTATGAAAATGGTTGCTCCTGTGTTTCTCTGGAGTTATTAATTCTGATAAGACTGAAAATATAGCCATGAATGTTTTATTACCAGCTATTACCAGCAAAAGAAGACTCCTGGGAAAAGGTTTGGATCGATTTATCAGTTTTAAATGCCTCAAATTATGAACAAGAAGTACATTAGCTTTCACTTGTACAAATTATCACTCTATTTTCTTCTGCCTTAAGGGACAGAATATTGTAGTTCCTTTTGATTGTGGCAACTAGCCTGCTGCTATGTGGTCTTCTTTCTATCCCACTCTTCCTGATGTTTCTATATTGTTTCCTTGGGGTAGATGTATTTCTGCCATTTATGAGAGTTGGCCTGCAATAGGAAATTTCTTCTCTGTGACTCAGCCTTTGTGATGCCTACTTTACTGAGCAGCATTTCATACAAACAGAACTTTTCTTCTTTTTGCAAGACATACAGAAGGCTGTAGTTAATGATGGTCTTCTCATTTTGCTGCCTAGCTGTGACAGCCAGGGGTTAGCTACAGGTTAAATCAGAACCCAGAGAAACAAAAGACTCTTTGGCTTCAGAAATTCTCCAACTCACTGTGCCTGTTACTGATAGCTTAGTTTGAGCAGTTTCTGGTTTCCGTCAAATCCCCAGCAAGTTATTGAACCTCTGAATGTGTCATATCCTTGATAAAAGGCAAAAGATCTTCTGCAGCATGTGTTGCCTACTGGGATGTCATGGGATGGTTTTGGTCAAACTAATTGTCTAAGCCTGTGAGGCTCTGACTGTTGAATCAGAATAGTGGGAGGGAAAAAAAATGGAAGAGAAGAGAAATTATCTCAGATTACTTTCCATGTAATTTTCACAATTAATAAATTTTACACATTACAACATTAAGTCTGCTGGGGAAAAAAAATCATCTAAATCACAGCATAATAAAAGGCACTTCCCAATTTTCTACTAGCAAAAACGTACTGAAATCCAAATAGTTCTAAACACAAATGTTAACTACAAAGGCAAAGATGTGGTATTTTATAATGTAACATAGGTGATATTTTCAAGCAAAACTGGTTTTGAGATGAAATTTTGTTGTATTTAAGGTTAGTTCTAGGTCTTAATCCAAATGCTGTGTGGTCTACTGCAAGCTACCAGATGTTTTTATGTGCTCTCACCTTTTTGTGCTTTCTCAAGGTGCTTGCCTGTGTGTTAACTTTGGTTCTAAACTATCAAGATCTCCTGACTCTAATTGTCACATATTGATCATGAAGGAAATTGATGACCTGATAGTGGCCACTTGTAGAGGGACTGACAGAGTAAGAAGTTAACTACTAATACAAAAAGAGTGTTTGTCATTTCTTGATTATTTCAGTGAAACCATACCTATCAGCTAGAATTGCTCCAGAAGATAAAACCTTCTGCTATGGGCTGTCTTCTTGTTCCTTGGCTCTTGGATTTACTGTAATTCTAATCTGATAGCTGAAAAATGAAGCAAGTTATCCCGATTTCTGCCTCATCTGAGGGAGAGCTGATATCCCATAAGATGTTTTGGAGGCAGAATATGGTAGGTTCCTGTGAAGCCATTATTTTATTGCTAATCTGCAGTTAATGTATCTGGTTTCTTCACTGGCTTTAGTAGATGTTGTTGGTTTTTTTACCAGATTATCAAGTTGTGCACCATACTAAGGAAGCACAAGTTCTGGTCTTTGACTATTTCTTTCCCTTTTGATGCCCTTTGATTTCAAGAAACAAACCAAGTTCCTGTCAAGTCTTTTGTTTGATTTTTATGCTGTTTCTCAGACTGGCTTGTGGTTTCTCAGTATATATTTCAAGACAGATGGGTTTGGGAAAAGTAGTGGTGTGGAAAGACTGTTGTCAGAGACTGCTGTGTTTTAATTTAAAATGATTAAAAAAAAAAAAAAAATTAGTGATGGTTTTTTATGTCACTTAATGAGATTACAACAACTGAAATCTCCAATTGTTTTTTTATTTGTTTGTTGGGAGGGTTTGTTTGGTGTTTTGTTTGGTTGGTGTTTTGTTTGGTTGGTGTTTTGTTTGGTTGGTTTTTTGTTTGGTTGGTTTTTTGTTTGGTTGGTTNAAAAAAAAAAAAAAATTAGTGATGGTTTTTTATGTCACTTAATGAGATTACAACAACTGAAATCTCCAATTGTTTTTTTATTTGTTTGTTGGGAGGGTTTGTTTGGTTTTTTGTTTGTTTGTTGGGAGGTTTTGTTTGTTTGTGTTTTTGTTGTCATTTGTTTGTTTTTGTTTCGTTTTTCTTTTTTTGTTGTTTTTGTTTGTTTATTTGTGGGGTTTTTTTTGTTTTGTTTGCTTGTTTGTTTGGTTTTTTGTGGTTGTTACCTGAGCTTCACAGGGCTGTATAGAAAGAACTTGTGGATGATGGAGGTTCCTTAAAGTGAATAATTCAGTCAGGATCTCTCTGGTGTTTCTGCAGTGACAGGGTGTAGTACATGTCTAGTAAACCGAGAACTCTGAGGCAGATCTGTAGCTTACTGCTTCCTGTTGCCTGACCCTTAGAACCCGTATACTTATTGAGTCTAAGTATTTCTGTCTTAGAATTCAAATGGACATTCCTTGCGGTTTTTTTGTTACTTTGTTTGGATTTTTTTTAAGTCAAAAGTATGTAAAGCTTCTTTTAAGATGAACCAAACAAAGCCAGGCATGTTTAGAAAGTAGAACAGTATGTTATATGTGTATGTATTACCATAATCAGTTTTCTGGAGAAGCCTGTTGACCCTCCAGCCAATGTCAAACTTTGAATTTTAATTTCTTAATAATGATAATCTACTCATACATTGAGGAATCTTGGATAGAAGACTGTATGTTAGTGTAAGTTGTTCAGAATGAGAAAATATGAGTGTTCCTGGAGATATGTATTAACCTCATTTTCAGTGGCTTGATAACAGCACTGAAGAAATTTGAACTGGTGTCATTTACTCACTGTCATACTTGCAAGGGGAAAAGACAACAGTGATTCTTTGGAGAGGGTGTTGACACAGAAGAACTACATTTTTTTATGTATTTTTTTTTTTTTTCTGTAAGAGAATTTCTTTGTATTTTTGTTTGTATATAATCCTTTCATTTTTTGTCTTGCATCTCTTGCCCCAAGATAATGAATGTTAGTTACAAGCAATCATACTGGTATAGGTGCAGCTGATTTTACTAGATCACTTATTTCAGTGACACCAGCTGTCACTATTTATGGCAAATCTGTCAGTCATTAAAGGTAAAAGAATGGTTCCAGTACTCTTAGTGATCAAGGTAATGAGTTTCAGAGGGAGTAAATATAAAAAAACATGCAATAGTTAGCCCTCAAATTTTCATCTTGAGATAGAAAAGTTTAATTACTCTTATCAGTTGCACATTGTATCAGCGAATACAGTTTGTCTTGTGGTGGTGCACAAAAACCTGCTGTCCTAAGTAGTCTCAGAGTTAAGTCTCATAAATCAAAAGAGAGAATGTTTGTTGGGATGAAATCGCAGTGATCACAGTGAAGTTCAGCGTTGGCACAGAGCAACGTTGTTGTTGAATAATAACTGTGGCCATATTGGTTTCCAGTGTGTAGCCAAACATTGATACTTCTTTAATTCTCTGCAACAAAGACTCACAAGACAAGATGGAGGCGGGCAGTAAGTTAATGTAACAAAGGCCAATGACAGAAACAAAGCCTCAGCATAGAAGGTCAAATTGGGGAAGTCAATAGCTTATGTAAATTGATGATAACCGGTGCCTCCAAATAGCAGCATTACAGACAATTTCTAAGTAATCTTATGTTTTACTTTGCATATATATCCTTTTGCTGATGAATGATGATTTGGAAGAAGTGAGATTTGCTTGGTGGCATTCTTAATTGGGCAATTTTTTTCTGCTGTTACTCTGAAATAAGCTGGCATGGCTCTTAACTAATGTATCTGATAGACATTCTGACAATCCAATCAAGAAAAATCAACTGCTGAGAAGAATTCACGATTTACCTAAATAAATACTGGTTCAAATATTAAACTGTCAGAGAATGTTTAAGGGGACTTAAAATGAGCTAATAATTGTGAACAGCTGTATGAAATAATAGTACAGAAACTTGCATATTTAAGTGACATACTGTTCATTCTTTAAACTTTTCCAGTTTGCTGGTGTTCAAGTTACTCAACTACTTGTACTACTGTGTCCATGGATGCTCCTGCACCAATCTAATCTTTCATGATCTTGAGACCATGAAACTTCATTATACTCTAAGTGATAAACTAGTCTCTTTTCAGAATATAGGCTAATGAGTTACATGTTGGTAGTGCTCCTTCCCGAGAATAGCAGCTCAGAATTGCAGGGTTGTAGCAGTCAGGCTGTTCATCAAGTCTTCAG
>VXAU01000825.1:118180-129968 GCA_013399695.1 Formicarius rufipectus | reverse complement strand
ATCCCACCAAACACTTGAATCTGAAGATTTTGTATTTTGAGTAAGAACTGGATGCACAGCACAGGTTTTCCTCTAGTTCCTATCTCAGTAACAATTAACAATTATAACAGTTTTCACATTGCAAAACATTTACAAATAGAAAAGGAAATGAGTAGAACACTTTTTTCTTTTTTAAAGGCTCTCATGCAATCCAAACAAGAAAAAAGGTATCATTAATTTTTGCAATAATAAAATAAATCTGTGTTGAAATGGCTGCTGCAAAATCCTTGCCACTTAGTGCTGTTGATTGTGGTCATAAGTCTATAAATTAATTTTTCTTGACATCTCTTTATGAAAAACCCATAGCAGGTAAATTTGCCTTATGAATTAAAATGCAGATGTGAAATAAATTAACAGGTTCACTTGCCTCACACTTAGTGTGAAGACAGTTAACAGTGTTTTGTAGTCAAAGTACACTGTTATTAATGTGTGATTCTCTGGTTTTTATTTTCAGTTTCTCACAACTTACTGTGTCAAGTATTCATTGAGTTATCAGCTTAAACAATATTAGTTTAAAAACAGGGAAACTTTAGACCATAAAGTTTAAAATTGTCTGTGCAAATTGGGCTAAACTACTATGATGAAAGCTTCTGCTATGGTCCTAGTTTCTCGGGAGGTTAACAAAAAGTGAGAATGGCTTTATCTATTTTTCCAATGCTTTTTTTTTTGGTCTCTATGTAAGATGAAAGTGTTTAAATAACTAAATATAGAGGAGCACATTTTCAATTTAAAAATAGTTTGCCCTTTCATTTTATGCTTTATTCTGGAAAGGCTAGGAATGGAGTTTTGATTCTTCCTAAACACATTTCTATTAGTTACATGTAATTTTACTCTTTCAATACATAAATATCCACTCAGATCCCTTAGGATCCTAATAACTTATTTCATAAAAGTAAATTGTAAGTCCACATGCAAAATTTTTACACAGGAATTATAAATATTTTTGTTTCTTTTTTATTTTTTTCCCCCAGTGCATTCACTTGTTGGTCTAGTCCAAGATTTCTTTTTAAAGTTATGTTGATGCTGGACTTCATCTTGCAGACATTTCAGCAAAATAAAGAATTTGAAAAAGTCTTACATTGCGTTGAAGCGCTTTCATTGCCATCTTCATGGCAAATCTGCTGAATGAGTTTCAGCAAGTGTGAGTTTACTCCACAGCTAGACAGTAATTATTAGAGTTCGAGTAAGAAGCAACAGCATTTAAAAACAGTGATGTATTAAATTAATTTCACTTACTGCAGCTGCTACCCAATATAGTAACAGGATGAAAAATATATTAATTGGATTACAAAAAGAAAGAGCGTGCTGACTCTGTCCCTTTTTTTTTTTTTTTCTTATTTTACTTCTGACACTCTTCATGGTCTTGGTTTCTGTTTGGAAAGCTGCAGCCTGAAACTCCCTCTGAAACAGAGCTGTCTGTCTGAGATATCTTAAATCTATTAAAAATATTCAAGCAGAAAACTGGTTTTCCTCAGCATGATTTTAAGGGCATTGCTAAGAAAATAGAAATTTCTAAATTTATCCAATTATATGTTGAAGGAAAGCCATAAGTCATGAGGATGAAAACATGCCATAGTTATGTTTATTATATCAGTATTTTTTCCTTTGCCCCAGTTGAGTTAGTACATGGAAATTTAATTAATGAATCTACAGAGACAATGATTCACTTATCCGTTATGTAGACTTGGAGCAGGATGATTTCCATAGGCATTAGATATCCACTTATCATAAAATCAGCACAAGCTTCAGGTGTTTCACACTGCTGAAAATAGGAATACAGTGGTTACAGTGGTTGAAGGAAAAGTGCATAGCAAGCCTGTTTAAAATAAAATACAGTATAGGGCAGTGTTGTCAGATTCTGATAGAGACAGCTAGCCAAAAGTCTTATGCAGACTAGCAGCACATGTAATGAGTTATATTCATCTATCATAATTCTGAAGTCCAGAAAAATTACTATATTAATTACTTTGGTTTGTATGTCTTGCAAAAAGTATTTTAAAAATTCAGGGAAAAATATATTCCACAGCTAAGAATTTGGAAGCAGCTTAAGAGATTCTTCTGGCTGCTGACCAAGAAAATCTTTAAGCCTTTCCATTCCATGTCTGTTTTTAGCAGGTGAAGTTCAGTTCTTGTTTGAGTTGTGTTTTCTGCTCTAAAGTGCTCAGCACTTCCAGAAATAGCTCTTCCTAGTCTCTCAGTGTTTGTCCATGGTGTGTGTGGAGTTGCAGTTGTAGCCATTCAAGACAAAAATAAGCTTTTCCTTTTCCGTTTACTGCATTGATTTAGCAACTCTAAGAAGAGGAAGCAGGTTCTTTCTCTGCATTGTCAGTAGAGTTTTCCATTTTTCTCTGGATCAGAGTGAAGGAATTTACGTTGCATAATGGTCTTTAGAAATAAAAGAAAGACCCTTAAGACTGGCCTGTGAATCCTCAGTTGCCTGCAATTCTGACCATGTGCATAATTCTTGGATATTTCTGTGACTGTGTAAAGCTGATAATCCCTTGTACAGTGACAGCACCTCTGGTTACATACAAAGTAAGTAAATACTTTTGCTGGAGACAGGCAAAAGACAAGTTATATTATATTTGTCTTATATCTCTGTTCAACTGAAGGCAGGAATTCTGTTCTTTGTAAGATTTATTAGAAAGAAACAAGCAGAGCTTCATACTAGCACCTTCTTCAAATAAATTAATACTCTTTCATGGAGTTACATGATATTATATGTGTCCAGAGGAATAACAAATCTCATTAAACACTGACAAATATTTCTACAGTATTTCTTATAGTTAGAATTTTTAGTTAAAAAAACTATGAACCACTGCTAAGCTCAAGTGTGTTCCCTTTCTTTTGCTCTCTAGGCTGAGCCCTGAAATTGGTTTCTCCTAATAGGTTTCTCTGTATTTGAAGAGTCTTGTGTGGTGCCTTGTCAGACTTCCCTTCAATTCCAAGCTGTCCTTACAGGGACTCTCATTTTAGTGCCTGTCTTCATAGCCCAATCAGTTTTTGATTCCTGTGAATTTTAACAATGTACAAAAGGAACACTCCATATATTCTTGTCCCAGAATCCTGGATTCCTAATGTCCTGCTAGGTAGCATCTGAGCTAAACATATTAGTTCTGCTGTTAGTTTTATAGAGCAATGGAGTGAAAAATGAAGATGAGACTCTTGCTTTCCCTCATAAATACCAAAAAGTTTGCACAGAAGTTCTGACTTAGTTACAAGCTGATGACAAGCTGTTATGGTGCATTTCTTCTACAGTGTGATTCTAAGATTGTTACCTAGAGACATTTTGAAAATCCTCAGTGGCCCTGCCTTAAGACAGAAAAAAAAAAAAATCTTCAATTTCCTGGCATAAATCAATCTGATGGGAATGTTATCACAAATAACCATATCACAACAGAACATGTGTTGACGTTGCTACAGAACTTGTAGCTTTCTATCAAGCACATCCTCCTTAGTCTTTTGCAAGATAAAAAGAATATTAACACCCTTATGTATGCTGGTCTGAGTCTGGCAATAGTAATATTTGCAAATTTGCCCTAGGAGGGAATTTACCAATTTCATAGAAATATATTCTGATTGTGGAGGAAAGCATTCCTTTTTAGGGGGAAGGGATGAAGGAGAAATATTAAAGAATTTTCTGTGCTGTCATACTAACAGGTTTTTTTCTGATTTTTTTTTTTTTTTTTTTTTAATTTTTTTTTGCAGAGCTTGAATATGAATTTAATGCTCCTTTTTCTTACCTGGGTAGAAGCTTTATATTCTTGGCACTTCTCTGGAAATCTAATTCCATGTGCATTTGTAATTTGACTTGGTACCTCTTTGAACCAGTACATCAGTTTGATTTCTGTGGGTGGTTGCAAAAAAACCCACACCCAAATAAGTGGCAAAGATGAGCTCATGTTTGACCAGGTAAATTTGTTTTTTGCTATCTGTCTAAAAGTGTACTGATAACTGCTGTGCAACTATCTAGCAAAGAAGAAAAACTGATATCTGCCATTTTTCAGAATGGATAATATTTCTCTTCCTATATCTGTCTGACTTCTTAGCAGGAGTTCTCAAAATGTTTTTGTAGGAAAATCAAGGTGTCTGCTTCATGAAGATGCAATTTCCTTAGTGGCTTTTTCTCCTGGGTTTTTGTTGTGCTCTTTGGTATGACATTAAGCTTTGGCATTCTGGTTTCTTCTGTCTTCTTATTTACTTATTTTTAAGTAAGGAGGGGAAAAAAAAAATAAAAAAGGCACTGCTACCACAATAGTTGAAAGTAAAAAAAGATATTCTAGGGCAAGTGATAGTCAAGCACCATTTGCAGTTTATTGCTTCCACTGGCCTGACTACTGTGTGGTATGAAAAGGAAACACCACTTGCACTCTCATTGTCTCTTTCCTAAACCTTGTTTTCTATGTTGTATCCTCTCGGCTCTCTGATGATAGTATGTTGGGGTGCTGAGAGGAGCCTTGTATTATCAAAACAGTGATGAGGAAAAAGGAAAGTAGTGCTTTGGAGTACTCTCTGGAAATAGGCTTGTACCCTATTATCCCATTGTGGTAGGTTGACTCCGGCTGAATGTGAGGTACCCACCAAAGCCACTCTGATTCCCCTTCTTAGCTGGACAGGGAGAGAAAATAGAACAAAAGAGTAATGGGAATGGCAGCTGCAGTCAGTTGTCTCTGTTGCTACTTCCTCCTCGGGGGAAGTCTTGCTTCTCTTTTCTCTGGCAGGTTGGGGGTTTTTTCCTCCATTATTAAATATGTTATCTCAGAAGCACCACCACTGTTGCTGGTGGGTTTGGCCTTGTCCAGTGGCAAGTCCATCCTGAAGCTGACTGATGTTGGCTCTGTTGGACATAGAGGAAGCTTCTCACAGGAGCCACTCCTGTAGTCTGGTCTACCCCAACCCCCAAAAACCTTGTCACATGAGCCCAATACATCTGTGCCTGAGCGCTCTGGGGCCTTTGCAGCTGTGAGACTGGAGGAGGGTTAGCTGGCTGCCTAGAGTGTCAGCTGTGCTAATGCCAGAACAGAATCAAATTCTTTTATCTCTTTCTGTAGTTACCACAAGCATTGGTACAGCCCAAAGGCTTTTCTTCAAATGAAGTTGAGTAGAGGGTTCTTGTTTTGGAGCTATGATATTCCACTTTCATGAAACAAATTTCCCTTTTGACTGGAACAAATTATGTAGTTCTCACAGCAAAGAGAAATGAAAGAAATGTCAGGGCTATCATCCAAGGTGGAATTCAATTCTTACCTTTTCTATTACAGAAATGTGAAACAGAACTATTATCTCTGCTTACTGAACATAAAGTAATACAGTTCAAGTGAAATTGCTAATGATTTTATATAGAACTACTGGTAGGGAAAATAACCTTTTGGGAAAATATGACTTACTAAAAGATGATTCTCACCTTTAGACAGAAGTAGTTACTGTTACTCCATACTGAAATAAATACCTTTATATCCCTTCTCCTTGGAGCATTCAGTTTTAAACTCAATTTTCACATTACCTAGGAGATCTGCATCTTTCCTGAAGACTTTCTTGAAAACCCAGTACCTCATATATGGTTTGGTCTAACACAAATGCTTTCTAGAAGGACACCTTATGTAGTTAAATATATTTCTTATTATTTGGATTTATTGTATTAAACTACAGCAATGTAATTGTTACATACTTTAAAACATTCACTATATGCACCTAAATGTAATCAAGCAGAAAAAAGCCCCAGACTAAATCTGTATCAGGGAGTATCTACCCATTTTGTTTGTCAGGCATCATGTGCGTGTTTCAGAAAAGTTTCAATAAATTTTGAATGCTCACACCGTTTTTGTTCTTTGGGAAGTAGCTCTAGGATGTAGAGATATTTTCTAATAATAAACCATTTTCCAGTATCTTCTCTGTATCCTGATGTAATCTTTACATTGAGCCAGCAGGAGGCTTCTGTTGTGAACTTGACTGGCAGGTTATTCTGCTTAATCAATTTTCACAAGTTAGGATTTTTATTTTCTATAAACTTGAGTAATTTCACATCTGTCAATAAGCTCCTGTCATCTTTTTCTTGTGTGTGTGTATATATATATATATATGTATATATGTATTTCTCTGAGAAGGTTAGAAAACATACCAGTACAACAAGTCACAGGTATCAGTCCTAGAAGGGGAAGGAATTAGTTTAGTTTGGGGCAGATCCTTGTGATGGAAAGGAATTAAGAGAAGAAATTTATGTACCTCTCTTGACACTGACTCATCTGTTGAGTACATTATTTTGTAAATGCTGGATTATCATTAGTCATCTTGTACACATAAATAATCAGGAAACAATATGTTTTGTCCACAGCCTAAACCGCATTAATAGTAAATATGTCAGTGCACAAGCAGCTTGGAAGGTTAGATAACACTGAAGTACCTCAGATTTTGTTTTATCCTTCTCCAAATCTACTCAATTGATTCATTCATATCCATGTATGGCCCTCCAATCTGACTTGAAGCCAAGGCTCTGGGTGCGTGCACCTTCACAACTCACTACTGATTTCTTTCCGAAACTAACTAGAGGGACAAAGATTTGTGGTTTTGTTTGTTTGGTTTTTGTTTTGTTTTTGTGAAATGAGAATCTAATTCTTCCTTTGAGGTGATAGCACTGACAGCTAATATTTTCTTTTCAGAATAGGAATTAATTTTAAGAAAATGAAAGCATACACTTAAATGTGTGCTTCAAAAGATGTCTAATAATGATGAGAGGAATTGACTTTGTTGTAGTAGTCAATCATTTCAGAATGAATAAACTACTGCAGTTATTTTCTTTTGAAACTGAAGTATATCTGAACTTTTTGAGGAGCAGAGGAAGAAGGGTGAAACAAAATCATAGGCATGTGATGAATAGTGTGAATTTCTCACATCTCCTTTTTATAAGCATGAATGGCTCCTTTCTTCTAATAACTTTGATTCTAGTCATTTAGGAAGTTTTCACTACCTCAAAGCAAACTTCATTTCTTTTCAAACTGCTGCTCTTTAAAAAAGGAAACCAAAAAGCAACTCAAACCATCAAGTTGGTGTCTCCCTAATTTTGTTAGTTTCCCTTTGCAAAGATTTATTTTTCTAAAATATTATATATATAATAAAATGCACAAAGGTCCACACTGCTCCCAGTTATGCTCTTGGACCCTGTTTTTTATGAAGCCGTGCATGATGTTACAGTTGTCACAACTGCAGCACCCTGGAGATACAGCACTGATAAAGACTGAAATGGAGGCAGGGGGAGAAAAATATCAGTGTCTGCCCACAAACATAAAACCACAGCCTGAAGTCACAGATGGATATCTAAAAGTTATGAGTGTGCCCTAACGTCTTCCCATTCCTAACTCTTACACTATTTCATTACATTTAGGAGGAGCTTGAGTGACTCTTGGCATACATGCTTTTGTTACTCTTTGGTGTAAAATTCTCTATCACTTCACTCTTAAAGATTCAGTCAATAATATAGAGTGCACGGTCAGTGAGAGGTGGTCATACCTTGGAGGCAGGTAACTTTGGGATGGAGGTGTGAGTTAGTATTGCAATTAGATTATAGTGAACTAAGTTCATCTGAGAGCAATTTTCCCCCAGTTGTGGTGCATCAGCTGCATTGTACCACTGTGCTTCTGTCCATGTGAGGACTAAAGCTGAGCCTGGCTGAGGTGTTTCCATTCTGCTTCACCCTCCATTTCATCCCTGTTGGATGTGCTTTAGATTGCAGGCTGTGTATGTGGGGACTCATCATGGAACAGACTTTGTGCGTGCCAACCACATTCCATTCAGGAAGTAGCAACTGTGTTTCACCCTATATTTTCTGTGCTATTATAATTGCTGTTAGAATGGGAATATAACTTCCCAGTTTTCTCATCTTACCTCCAGTCATTCCCCCACAGTCAATATGCAGTCAATAAAGGCTCTATAACAATATCCTTATGTTGTAGCATTGCAGAGGACCATTTTAAATCTATAAGCATGTAAGTATGTGATTGTTTATTAGGTAATGTTGAAGAGAGCATTAAAAATACTGGGAACTGGAGGAAAAAAAATGAAAGAGATTCAGGGAATTTATTTAAATAAAATGTATTCAGCAGTTTTTACTGTTGTTCTGAGAATGTGAGAACTAACCAGTTCTCTAACCTGCTTCTAATCCATAGGATGTACTGTAAAGATTACTGATGGGATGTATGAGTGTTAGATGGTCATTTTACCTATGGATAGCATCTTAACAATGACTTGGTGGGCTGCTAGTGGAGAGAAAAGGATTACAGAAACATGATAACAAATACAGACAGAATCACTTAAAAAAAATCCTTTTTCAGTAATGTGCTCAAACTCCTTTTATTCTTTAATTACCTATATGGGGTAAACCCATGCTTGCTTAGAATAAAATAATATCTGAAGTTGAATTTTTACTATCCTAATTTACACTTTGCTTTAATCCTGAGTGGCAAAGTAATGTGCTTCCATTTACCTGCAGCAGTGTAATATTTTATTGTTTTTCCATATCTCTGTGGTGCATGTAACAGAAAAACTTGATTAAACAGCATCTGCCTTTAGGTGGTCACAGACTACAACAAAGAGACTTGGCATTTCAGCTTAGTTAATGTCTCCAAGTACAGATGTGGTGGTTTTCACCCAGTGTCCACCCAAAACTCCAGGCCGCCTCCCTTTCCCATGGGAGACAGTTCTCAATAGACTTCTCCAACGTGAGTCCACCCCTGGGCGACACTTCTACCAGGGGGGAAAAATCCTGCTCCAGCGTGGGTCTCCTTCCTCCATGAGTTGTGGCTGCAAGCTTCTTCCAGGATCTTGCTCCATCCTGGGCGTCCCACAGGGCAACAGCTCCTTCAAGCATCCACCTGCTCCCCCAGGGGCTGCAGGGGGGTCTCTTCACCCCAGAAGATCTCCATGGGCTGCAGGGAGGAGTGGGGGGGGAATAACTTTCAGTCCTTTGCCTGCCCGTCCTGCTCCAGTGTGGGAGCTCCTTTGCCTCCTTCTGCTCTGACCTTGGTCTTTCACTCTGTGTTGTTATCTCATGGTTGGAATTTTTTACTGAGCAACACTCTTAAAATCTTAAATATGTTATCACTGAGGCGTGACTCTGATTCTTAATTGGCTCAACTTTGGCCATCGGCAGGAAGTCCCTCCTGGACTTGGCTGTCATTGACTCCACAGTACAGTAGAAGCTTCTAACAGAAACCATCCTAGAAGCCCCCCCTTCTACTAAAATTCAGCTACAAAAACCCATGACAACAGATTTCTTCCTTATATTGGTAGGATACAAGGTAGCATGCTTTTGTGAGCCATCTACCATGACTGAAAAATGCGTGTTGATTAGTGTAATTGTTTGTTAAGTAGGTAGGCCATTCGTGTAGTATGTGCATCAGATATTGCAGATTGAGTAATTAAATGAGGTTTGGAATTTCTGAGCTCTATTTGCAGTGTAAGGATTCTTTCAAGTACATGACAAATATTGTCCTATAAAGTGCTGTCCTAGGAATTAATACCTTATATAATTTGGAGTAACAGTTGAGAGAGTTGTAAATCTAATCAGCATGCCTGCTGCAAGAATGTTGTTAGCTGTCTGCAACATTGTTCTGGCTGTATGTTCATACAGGAGATTGAATATGTGTCGCGGTCCGATAGGGAAAGAGGGTATGGTCCACGCAGAGGGAGGGTGTGAAGGGCGTGAACACTTTATTAAGGAGAGCATGGGATACTTATAGGGTTCAGGCGGACGTTTCTAGAACTTGGGTGGAGTCAGGGACGGACCACGACACAAAAGGAAAAGGGATGGAGGTTTTATAACTTATAAGGAAGAACTGGGGGTGGCTCAGCCCCACAGGGTGGAGCTGCATTGCTCCACTGGCTAGACAATGAGGTTGGGGTACATCAACCATTCAGGGGGCTGTAACCGGGGTTACCAGAACCAAGCAGAACAGTTGGACATACAGAAGTAATAGAATGGTATTAATTACCTATCTAACGCAGCTTTTTGTCCTAACTATAACATTTAAACAGTATAAAAACTTGCAGAAACAGCAGCTCCATGGCAAGGGATATACAACAGGTGTCTGTGACAGCAGCAAACAGTTTCATCCATAAGTAAACATTATTCTCTTGGCAGTGCCTGACAGGTGCCTCTCCCGACAAATATGTAAAGAAATTTCTGTATATGTTCAGAAAATCTGGTAGTATTGGTATAATGGCAAAGCTCTGAATTTTTTCTATATTTAAAAAAAATATAATATTAAACATGAAAGTCAGTTATGGCATTATTTATTGCTTTTCTAATTAAAAAGTATGATCTGCAAACAAATTACAGAATAATTTGATTTTCATTTGGTACCTAACCCTTCATGTTGTACTGATTTTTCTTGTGTAGTATTCTGCTTTAGCAAAAGTATTTTAGAAAAAAACCAAAACAAACAAAACCCAAAAAAACACACAAACCCCCACATATTTTGACAAGCTTGTTTGACTTTTTTAATGAAAAAACCAGTTTTTCTAAATGAGATATTGCTGGCTTTGTGAACAGTCACACAGTCTCTTTAGGTAAATAGAATAGGATTACAGACTAGACAGCTACATCCTAGAGGAACTCCTTACCACTTGATTCACCTCTTTTCTTTCTATGTTTACTTTTGTTTTTAATTTCTTCTAAGCAAACCTAGACATATTTGATCTTGATTCCTTTGTACTCTTCACCTAAGTGAGCAATCAGAAGCTTACTACTGCATGTTTTACATATATCAAGATTTGTCTAGGTTGTTCATATCAGTTCTCTAAAGAGTTTGACATTTACTGTGCTTTCTGCCACCTTTTAATTTCAAGTGGCATTACATTTAATTCCACCTCTGAATTAAGTGATTTACTACTATATTACATGTAGGAGAAAGCAAGAAGAAAAGAAATTTTCATCAGGAAGCTCATAGGAAGAGGATAGAAACACAAAACCTATGCTGTTCTTTTTCTTCCCAGTGATCCCATTCAGTTTATCCCTATGGTTGGCAGTTAGGAGCTCACATCTATGGCAAGATCACAGAAATTTTATCCTTTCAAAATTTTAGTATCTCTCAAGTATTTTTAATCTGTTTTTATGTAGTTTTTCAAAATGTGACCTTGGTAGCTCAGGTAACCAGGAGTCCTACCATTTGACAGGCACTTCTCCCTTACAGCCTCTGGGTCCAGCCAGCAAAGAGAACCCAGATGCCTTGCACATAAATGTTTTAAGATGCCAATTAATTCTGACTATGTGATGCAGAACATTTTTTGTTTGTTTGTTTTCTGAATGTGCAGTACACAAACATTGTGCTTATGTACATTTGCAGCTCCCCAAGGGGACTGTGGTGAAAGAAAATGATCTGCTTTGATTAATTGCCAAGTTTCAATAAAATGTTTCATTTTCAATTTGTGTGTCTCTAACCAGACCAATAAAACAAAATGCTAAATTCAGACAGTGCTGTAAAAATGTGATTTGCAAATAACTTCTTCACGGATATTCTGCTGAACACAGAAAATCCAGTAAGAAGTTGGATGAGAACTGGGCTTATTTTCTTCCTCTCTTTTGGATGAGCCTCTTTCTCTCAACTCCTAACTGTATGTTTTAACCAGTTGGGAATATTGATGACCTGCAAGGACATATTGGGGTGGGGAGGTAGCAGGGGGAAGGCAAGCAAGCCACAAAGCAACAACAAAAACAATAAAATAAAAAAAAAAAAAAAAAAAAAAAAAAAAAAAAAAA
>VXAU01000825.1:88464-118157 GCA_013399695.1 Formicarius rufipectus | reverse complement strand
AAAAAAAAAAAGCCAACAAATAATTCCCCTTGCTTGACAGTTTTCAAAGTCTGGTAGCCAGATATGTAATTCTAAGTGATAAACTACTATGTCATGCTAAGTTTGTTTGGTGTTTTGGTTTCTTTTTTTGTCTTTGAAATGCCTAATTGGTAGGATGAAAGAGATAATTTCTGGAATATCCACTAGAGTCCTTGATTGCCGCACTGGGTTAGAACTGGAAGACCTAAGTTCAAGTCCTCTTCCTTTCTAATTCAGAGCAAGGATGTCAGGTTTTCTCATCCTAAGAAGTTAGCTACTGGGTAAAGGACAGTGCGAACAATTAGCCTTCCAGAAACTTTCTCCAAGTTAGTAAGTGCAAATCATATCCAGACATATTTTTGGGAGAAGAAATACAGATTTTTTTTTTTTTTCCCCCATGGATGAAGCTAATAGAATTACAGGTTGTCATAATAGTTTTTTGTTTGTTTGTGTTTTTTTTTTAGACCCTTCACGAGAATAAATAATTTCAGAAATTTTTCTGAGTTTGATCTTGATAGCTCTTACTTTTGACCATCTTCTCAGTAAGAGGTATTCATGCTGTTATTGACCTTTTAGTATGAAGAAGACGTTCTTTATATGAACAATGTTATGCTCTGCTCTGCCCATGTATGTACTTGAACATTTTCTTTTATAATACTGTTATGCTTGGTCACAAGTTTGCAGAAGTAGATCTAGTGTGGTACAGAAAAGGTATTTCTGAAGAATTAAGAGCCACGAAACGTGACTATGGGAAAAAATAGCATCATCTTTCCTGTGCTCATTGTGTAAGTATAAATATATGAAGTAAAACAATGCAGAAAAAAATCCAAACAATCTGGAGCCAAAGCTATTGTCAGAACTGGGTAAAAAATAAATGACCAGCAGTAAAAGTTAAAATGTCTGCAAAGGGAGGCTATAATCACACATTTATATGCACGTTTCCAAGTGCACACTTTTGGGTCTAAGAACAAAAATACTGGATTGTGCTGTAAAGTGAAAAGAAAGTTGATATAATCCATCTTTAAAATTGCCATGGTGTTTCGAGAACCCTTGAATTCAAATTCTTCAGTTACCATCGATATCTTTACTTTGAGAGAATCAGACTGCTGAATATTTCCTATAGAAGAATAGGAAACAATAAAGTGTTCATATCTTGAAAATGGTAATGTCTTGCCCTTCATTTTGGTGTCATAAAAGTCATGCTATGTCACTTCCATATCCTTCTGCAACAAGGACATGCAACAAGAAAATACTAATTGGCATTTACAGAGTTAGAATTAATTTGAATATCAAAATTTGAAAGAATTTTTATTTTCTTTTTGAGGTTTTCATACTATAGTTATTCATAAGTTAAACACATCAAATAATTACCACTAAAGACTATCCCATCTTTGCCTCTGTAAAATTGTGATTTAGTGTCCAATTTCTATTGAAAATCATAATCTATCCTATAAAAAAAGCACTTTAAATATACACATGCATTCACATAGATAGTACAGAGGTATCAAGTAGCAGTTGTATGAACTGACTTACCTTTAGTAGGCATATTTGCAGGTGTTTTCATAATCTACTTCCCAAATAGTCAGCTTCTATTGTGTCTGTGTATTGACGCTTATAAAGAAGATTTTTTTGCCTTTTTTTTTCTACCTTATTGTTGTGTGCTGAGAATGAAATTGTTCTGAATATGGTGAAATACAGCATTTGCTTTGTGTTTGATTACTTTTTGGTTTTACTTAATGTAGGAATTCAATGCAAAATCAGCCTAGTCCAGAAAACCTGTACTAATGGAACTTGCAAGCTTTATTAATATAATTTGATATTTGTGTTGTTTGGTACAAAAGCCACATTTTCAGCAAGTGATTATTTAAAAATAGTCATATATTAGTAAAAATTAAAGCAAAGACTTTTGCAACTCTTAGCTCGTTAACACAGAACACTTCAGTGGTAAGCTAGTTAACTAGCAAATGGCTTAGTATTAGCTTGGGTGTTTAGAACTGATGTGGGTATAGCTTGTGCTTTCGTTGTGATCATCAACTTTTCATTGAAAAGCGATGCTTTTAATTTTGTGGTTTTTTTCCTTTGTTTTTGTGTTGTGGATTTGGTGGGTTTTTTTGTTGTTGTTGTTTTGGTTTTTTGTTTGGTTTGGTTTGAAGGGAGGTTATTGCAGTTTTGATCTATGAGGTTGTCCTACAGTCACTTCTGTACATTAATATTAATAACTTCTCTCATACTGTGCTAAGTATGCTATAGTGCTCCAAATCTCTTTCATCAGAATTTATTTAATCTCTTTCCCTGAATTACACTCTCTCTTGCAGAGTATTTGCTTTCTTGCTGAATGCATACAATCATAATTTCATTATTGATCTGTCCTTTGGGGAAATAAATTTTAATAAGTGGAAGAGAAAGATTCTGGGGATGGAAAATTAAGAATATGAACGCTTGTTATTGCTATTTAATGCAATTTTTGTCCATAAATTAAATGAGCTTACTTATAAAAGCTACAGACACTTCTCTGAAACCTTTCTAAGACAAAATATATTTAGTGAAGTACTGGATGGATTTACAGAACCAAGTAAATTTTGGCATTCAGTTAAACAACACATGGCAACAGGGATACTGCTTGGAGACTGTCTTCACAGCTGGAGGTGCATAGCTGTGCGTGTAAGCATTTCTATAGCAACAGATTAAAATTCCACAGAAAACTCTCTTCTCAGTAACTAAAAATTAACTTGAAAGATTGAAGGACCAGACTACATGCTACAACTGAAGTTTGGTGTTTTCACACTAAACAACCTATCAGTCAGCTTTTAGAAAGCTTAGTCATACTGCTATGTCTCATTTTTACCAAGTTGTTCTCTGATGTAGTTGGATACATCAGACAACTGCATGACCATGTTCTGTGTCCAAGCACAGAAATTTGAAACTCTCTTATCTCTCTATTAAAGACCTTTTCCCATGCCATGGATTTATAGATAATGAAACAATTAGTATTTATGACATTTTCATGACCTGCAGCCTTGAAAGAGTCAGAGGTGTTAGAGAGAGGGGCTATTCCAGAGAGTAGGGAAAAGAAGCAGAACTCAGTTCCCATATTCCCTAAAACAGTGAGCCAACACTCAGGTTGCAGTCACTTTTCTTTCTTGTTTAGAGACAGGATAGCTTTTCTTTTTCCTCAAAATAGCCTGTTGTCCCAAAAATGGCTTCATTCACCTGGTGTGAAAGTACTCTAAGGAGTAGAGTTATAATATTTCATGTCTGTGCAGAGATGAGTGCTAGGTGGTAAATGCACCAAGCTAGTGCACCTGGTTACAGCTAAGCAGCATATTTATAGTTTCAAAATATGTCAGTACATACTTGTTGGACAATCTTTGGCATGCTTTAATGCAAAGGTAAGTGCATTTTAAATTTAGTGCACGTGTTCAGTGGGTAGGGTTCTTTATTTGGACATGGGTAACCCTAAGCTTTAAAGGTATGGTTTTCACATAATAATGAGCTGGGTTCATCTAAAGGACATATTTTTAGCTGATTTAGCCAGCCTGAATGAAGCTTATGGAACACTGCAAACGCAGTGTCTAGTATGTAATTCAAGGTCCCTCTGTTCTTGTTCTCTCTTTACTTGTCTCAGAACTAGTCTGCAAGACATTGCCATTTCCTGCTTAACTGGGTCTCTATAGTATTTATTGTTCTCTATGCTTTGCTCTGCAAAATCTTTTCTTATGCTACTCATCTTTCATCACTAGGATTAGGGTTATTCCAGGTAAAGATCGACTGGAGTTCCTTCTGAAGAGCAGAGCAAACTGGTCTCCCACTTACTGAGTAACAGAACCACTTAGTTTCAAAGCAAAAGGTAAATAGTGACCTCTTCGTTTGCTCTGCATCTTCAAAAGTAACAGTTGATTGTGCTGGAATTAAGGTAGAGCTCGACATTATAGATGATAAATTACTTTTATCAATGATGTCTGACTTTTGAGTCAGGTGCTTGAGCTTGGTGGAGTGAATTTCAGAAACAGCAGTGGTTATTCCCAAATGGTAGGTGCAGGATGTGCCTCCTGTGAGGCTTTCCCCTAGAGGCCATTTTGCCATTCAATAGCAGTGACATTAAGGGCTTGACTTGGCATTTAGTTAACTCCAGCAGACAGCTTCTGGGAACTTCAATACTCTTTTTGTCAGCCGCCATGTACTTTTTTTGAAACAGCAGCATACTACTGCCAGAGAAATATTTAACACTGAATAACTCGGCAGAAATTCTAAGTGTCCACTTCTGTGTTCATTATCAGCTTGTATTTGGACAAATTACTGCTCAATAAATGGGCATTTTGCCTTGAGAAAGATGCCTCTAATTGTAGTAATGCAATAATGGTGGTACTAGAATACTTCCATCAGATCTTTAATCTTTTTTTGATGATGTGGATTATTAGTATTATTTATTTAGTAATACATAAATTAATGGTGTATTTCTTCTTGATAGATGGTTATCTGTATTCTTTCTTTCCCCCAACCTCAGTGAAAATGGTGTGATATCGTACACTGAATCTTATTAATTTGAATTGTTGCATTGAGAGTAATGTAGCAAAGGTTTGTGTTCAGTATAAGTTCATACTTCAACCTGGAAAAATAAAAAAGCTATATTTTTTAGTGAAAGTTAAAATATATGCTTAAGAAAATGTTAAAAAGCCCTACTTTTTAAAAAACAGAATGATAGATTTTGGATTTTTATCATATTTTTTAAGCTTTTCTGCATCTTACTCTGTTTCGATGTCTTGCTGTTATATCAAGTTGTTCTGTATGAAAAATCTGAATACTTTTCAGTAGTGTTTTTCAAAAGGCTTTGAGCACTGTTAGTAACATTTTGGAAATTTTTCTCCTCCCATAAATGCTCTGTTACTGTGATTATTTTTACATCTGGTGACTGTTCAGCACCTTAAATTGATATAAAGGGATTTTATTCTTTCAACATGACTGCATGAGTTTCTACATTTCAGTTTGCTACTACCCCTGAGAAACTGGCTTCCTTGTAATGTATATCAAGAACTTTTTTGGTTTGGCAGTGACTCTCACAGCCTCTTTATCTGATAAATTTCATATTTGGGGTTATATTACTATCTGTGTATATATATATAAATATATATAACTTTTCTGAGTGCAAAAGGCTGAGAAAAGTTCCTGAGCTGATATCTCAGGAGCCCTTTGGGAGAATGCCACTACAACCTTAACCATGCATTTTCTTTTAGTATTTTGGTAACTTTTCAGCACCAGGTAGTTTCTCTGCAATGATAAAAAGACTCTCAGTTACCAAGTTTATCTTAAGATTGAGAGGCCAGTAGATAACTTTATTGTGAGGGTTTATTTTAATCTGAGCCATGAATAGAAAATACTTGTACTTCTAAGAGGAAGAGAAATATGTACTGGTAGAAAATAGTGATCATTAAATCTCAGAAGATCATTATTCCCTAGTTCAGTCATATCAATCTGAAAGATGATCTTACAATGTAGACACAATGTAAACCACAATGTAGACCCTATGTAAACCACAACAAAACAAAAACACCCACAAAAAACCCCATCTACATTTATTCAGTATTTCTGTCAATATTTTTAGAGCAGATGGTTAACAGAGTATGGTAGTTGCTCTCTAATGGTATCTATTATTTTTTAAAGAATATGTAAGCCAGTATCTTTTATCTTGGAACACAAAAATTGGTGACATACTTTGCTATTTTATTGTTATTAGAAATGTTTTAACTTGATGGTTCAGTTCAATATTTTTGTTAGTGTACTGGATATTGGAAAATAAAGAAGTTGCTTTAATAGAAATATGCAAATGTAAGACTATACCTTATTAATTTTTAAACACACAGATGACTGTGTGTGGATTTTTGTCTGTTAACTTTATCACAGCAGCAGGAAATGCCTATATATTTGAAACAGACAATTGCACTATATCCCTTTGTTGGTCTGCTCTTAATAACTACAGAAGACTCATTCTCTGAGGTGCAAGATTAATTTGAATTTGAGGCTTGGATGCCTATTAGGAAAGGAAACCAGCCCTTTACCACTGACTGGAATTACTGAGTGTTTCTGCAGATTTATCTTTCTTACCAATGGAGCAGAGATAACCTTAAAGATCCAGCACTGTCATATTGTAATCCATTTATGATAGATGATGATGCATTAGGCCAGTTCTCAAAAGGGCAAGGTAAACTGTCTGGGTGACTAGAATTTGCTTAATCTTTTATACTCTACCTTTTCATGACTGTCTGTGCATAGCAATGAGGATAGAAGAGAATCACCAAGTCACCTGCTCCTCAGATCAGAAGGTGATTGTGGCTTTGAGTAGATATTAAGCAGCCACAGCACTGCCTGGTCAGAAAGAGCAAGTGTACTAGCCTTTTACATCTTGAAGATCTTGGTCCTCAGCAAATGCTAATGTTTGAGACCTGGAAGAGAATACAGTTGTTTCCCTGTGGGCACCACATCACAAACTACCTTGTCATATAACCTGCTGTCATTTATCTTAACCTCTCTTCAGAAGAATCTCAGAGTGGAGTATCGACATACAGGTGAGTGATAGAGTCCAGCCTCTGTGATGGCTGGCATTTCTTATATTTTACCCTATGACAGAAATTTACTCTCTTAATTTTCTTGAAGGTATACTTCTAATCACTTTTGCAATTAAAACCAAAGACATGCTCAGTTGGGAATACTGTAATGAAAAGTTTCTTCCTAAATGTGAACAGATGAAGCTTTTTATGGAACTGAAACCTATTTAATTTCTCTCACAGAAATAACGAATTATGTGGTTGATTTGAAATACTAAGAATGAACATAGTGCTTTGGAAGAGCAAGGCTATAGTCTCTGTGGAATAAAAACATGTACAGTGTTTGCTTCAGACTGTAATTAGATCCTTCAGATCTGTGTGATTGTATTGCATCAATATATTCTGTTCTTCAAGAGTGTGGGAGGGCAGCAAAACTGCAAGATGAATAGATTTATAAAATTATGAAATGATATGGCCTGCCTAGGCCATAAGCCTGTTGTCTCGATCATCTGCCAACAGCTGTTCAGAAAAGGTAGTCTTAATTAAATATCTCACTAAATACTGGGACTGCCTAGTCCATTGAGTCACTTTCTTTTGTGAGGCAGATTTGTCACTCAGCTATTAAGTGGCAGTGAAGCAGCATACTGTACAAAGGAAGCAAGTCATCATACATGCTGTAATTATATAGTGACATTCTGGATAATTCAATTCCTTGCCTAGTTAGAAACTTTATTCTACTATAATTCTAAAACCTATTAAGTTTGGGTTTATTGCAAATGAAACTTATAAAAGACAACCCTATCACTGAAGAGATAGTGTGACAGCCAGTATTAGGCCTTGGAGCTGCTCTCTGTGATACAAACCAGCCATAATCCACAATCTGGAATGGACCTAATTCTACGTGTTTTTTTCTTTTTTTTTTTTTTTTTTTTATTCAAATAGTGTTAAATGCCTTGCTACTTTTGTTCTCCAAACTCTGGCATAGCTCATGTTTAATGTTTTAAATGATACTACTACATCCTTTGTTTTTAGTTGCTAAATAGCAGTAATTTTGAAGCCTGGCATGTGTGGGCTCCTTCTCTTTCTCTCTCTCTTCCTTGACTCCGGCATCTGTCTCCTCCACCTTTTCCATCTGCTTGAGTGAGCTCAAGGGACCAAGAACCATGTGAGAAATATTCTAATCTGAAGGGACAGTCTGCTCTGCAATGTTCTTATTTTGGAAATGTGGCACATATTGTGAAATAAGAGTTTATGATGTGAAATAGTTGCATGCTTTCAAATAGGTTCTAGTGGTGTTTCTCTTCCAGGCCATAAAGATGTTTATCCAATGTTTCCAATTTCCTGAGCTGTTTAAGGGATAATAAAAAAGGAATGAAAAACCTTAAAATAAGGTATCTGATCTCATCTACTTAACAAAATTTCTAAACGAAAATCCAGATCAGAAGTTTATACATATAAAACAAAATCTTTTACGTCTGAAATGAAAGGCATTCAACAAATCCTATTTCTGCAATATGAATTCTATGAGCTATGACTTGAAAACTATTTGGTTTTTAACTAGTATGTATATTGACTTGGTTTCATGTAGAGAATTAAAAGGAAATTCTGAAGGTGAATTTGAATGTTGCAACCCTTGCCAAGATTTCAGTTCATCACTGAAGATATCAGTGTAGATATGTTCAAATACTTACCTATTTTAATTGATGAAACTACATTTCTCAATATTGTGATGCTCAGACATTCTGGAGAAAATGGAGTTTCTTCTGAAAAAATGAACTGCAGATGAAGTGTTGAATATCCCACCATGGTTTACATATTGGTTCTTCTCTACATGAATGATCTGATGTCCAGTAACTGTTGTCTACACTTTTGATATCCCTTCAGTGGGGACAATAAAAGGGTCTCTCTAATCTGTCTTACTACTGTTTTACTGAAGTAAGTGAAACCTAGTTGAGTTTCTTACCAATGTCAGATTTGGAGTTGGACAGTGACTTGAAAAATGCTAGGATTTTTTTTGTCTTGATAGAAGCTGAAATAGAGCTAGAGAAAGGTCCTGGCATATCCTTTCCTTAGGAAACTAAGAAACATCTTTGTTGGTTCTAAAAATAAACAGTAGAAAGCTATAGGAAAAAGTGAAACCAATTTTATAATCAGAAATTTCTGCCTAGTATTTCTTGGAGAAAATACAGCATATCTATGCAGCAATAGATATACCAGGAAGAGAATTATTTGCAATTAACTGTAATAAAAGAGAAAATCTGAATAAAATAAAATGTAGCCCTAAATATGCATGTATTCTGTGTCTGGGCAGTTTGATCATGCATCTGTGCTATGTTTATTTAATAGTGGTAAGTTGTGTTCATGCACTAACTCCAAGAGTAACAAGTAGCTGTATTCTTAAATATTTTATTTCTTTTTATATAAGCATTTTAGAAGAGGCTTTCATTACAATGCATGACATCAATGGTTTAAAGCATTTAGCTTAACAGAAAATACCATAATCATTTAGGTGTTTTTTAAAATGCACTGCAAGCAGAGTTCTATTGTTTCTACATTCCATTGCATCACTTTTTGCTTGCCAGTTAATATCAATTTGTATTTATGTTCACCTTTTCTACAGTAGCAATGTATAATTTATAGTAGATTTCTGGAGGTATGATAGTGATGTAAGATGATCTTACAGTACTAACTTCAATATGCTTGTGAGACAAAACTTGTTTTGCTTGAATCAGTACGTGAAAATGAGAGTAAAAGCAATATGTGACAGAAACCTGATCTCAAAGTCATTAACTGGTAAATACAGCTTAAAAGAAGCATCAATATTTTGATTAATTTTCTAATTATTGCTTGCTATAAGTTTGAGCATTTCTCTGGGTCTTAAAAATGCCAAAAAATTCCTAAAGTGTCATAAAATTATTGTAATCAGTAGTTACGGTAATGTTGGAAAGATGAGAAATATTTTGTGAAAATAATAATCCAAAATTTTGGATAATGTGTGTGGAGAATTCAACTTATATAGCTATCAACATACTTAAAATATATGCTAATATTTGATTAAAATTATTTTAATTGTTTAGAATGATGTTTTACATCCCCATTTCACTATTATAAGCAGATGACCTAGATCCACCTATGTCTGTGGCAAGTGCATTCTGCTTGCTCATGTAAATTTTTAAAAGAAATGTAAGAGAAATTTAAAAGATTACAGAAGTAGAAAAGGCACAAAAAGATTTCCCAAACATGTGCTATGTTATCTGAAAGACCTTTGTATATATCTAGAAAGATGGGTAGATGTGTTGTTGTCATAGAAATGAAGAAAAGTAAAAAGCAGATACCAATCTATACAATATTATTCATACAGTGTCTGTAACTTCTTAATATTGAAAAACTGAGAAACTGGGAACTACTCATAATAATTTTCCTTTGGTTTTCATCAATATTGCCTTCACCCAAAGAAGCCATGACAGAACTCTAGCCTCAGACTTTTAGTCCCAAAAAAAGCTTCTTATTAAAACTGAGGGTAATTTCTAGCTTCGCAAGCTGCATTTGTTATACTTTGCCCTGGTAAGATTTATTCCAGTGTGACTCTGAGACAAACTGACTCGTGCTCATGTCTAATTCCTCTTCCCAAACTTACAATGCTTTAAACAAAGAATATATTGTGATTAGCAGAAATCTCTCTTTAGTCCTTTTTTGGAAAAGCATTTGCTTTCAAGACATTACCAATGCATGCTTACTTGAGTAACTGGAACTGGTCTTGAGGTGGCAGTGATACTTTTACTACTTTGTAATTTTACTCTGAAGAATGTGGGTATGTGTCATGGGTTTCCATAGCTGAATTTTAGTAGAAAAGTAGAAGTACTTTAGTAGAAGCTTCTAGAAGTTTCTCCTGTCTTGTTGAGCTAATTAAAATTATAGTTACTCCTCTGCAATACATATGCAAGAATTGGAGTGTTTGCGCAGTTAAAAAATTCCAGCTTTGAGATAACGGGGCAGACAGACAGAGACCAAGGTCAGAAGAAGAGCAGGAGGAGGCGAAGGAAGAACCATGCTGGAGCAGGGTGTGGGGGGGGAAGGACTGAAAGCTATTTCCCCCACACCCCCACCTCAAGCCCGTGGAGATCTTTTGGGGTTTGGAGACCCCCTGCAGCCCCTGGNTGATGGAGAAGTTTGAGGACTGTCTCCCATGGGAGGGACCCCACAGGATCAGGGGAAAGATTAAGAGCTTCATGGCCCCCCTGCAAACCGTGGTGGAGTACGTTGTCCCAACTGCAGCCCACGGAAACCCCATGGAGTGACCCACAGGACAAGACCAATGCCAGCAGCACGACCACCGCCTGCGAAACTCTCATTTCCTTGCTCTCTCGAACTGTTGGAGGGAGGGAGGAGTGGGAGAAGTGTTCTTAAGACTGATTTATTTCTTACCTTTTAGTTTGAGTTCTTATCTTGTTAGTAATAAATTTAAGTATTTAGCTACTCTGAGTTTGTTTTGCCATTATCTCTCAGCTGTTTTTTTCCTTTCCTTTTTCCCCTTTCCCTCATGGAAGGGGTGGGGGGGGAAGCCTGGAGGTTTTGGGTGGACAGTGGGTGAAACCACGACAGTATGTTGCACTTTTGCAGACCTAACTTTACTTAACTCAGATGCCATCAATCTAATGTTATACTAATTACAGAGCTCTGTGTGGTGAGAACTGCTTTAGATTTTACAGTCCATGCTAAAATTACTTTTGTTGTCACAAGGATCTGAGCCAAGAAGTCAGAGGTAGCCTGAATATGTGTATAGGATTCACCCCATTAATCTCTTATTGATCGTATTTGCCACAGGATAGTCTTGATATCCAAGATTATTTAATTTTTACTGATGGTATGTTTTTTTATAGCAGAAATCTTCATATAGATATCAACCTTGGTCATTACAGACTTAGCTTTGCTTCTTCGCTTTTCCTGTTGTGTATAGAAAATAGAGTCCTCTTGTCTCATCTGGAAAGATCAAACACATATTTAATGTTTGAACAAAGAGGAAGAAGAGTTCTGATCACAATGCTTTGGGGAAAAATGTTGCCTCATTTATATCTTTATGCTTCAGTTTAAGTAACCTCTTTTTCATTGTTTCTCACAGTTTCTTATTCCTATTGTAACAGTGTACTTTTCATAGTATACTTTTATATTATGCTACATATAAAATAATAACACACTTTGCATTTGTAGGGATTTCAAATACTTTTGTATGTCTCATGTTACTAGTTCTATGCATTTGCCAGTGCCAAGAAGGATTTCTTTGAGACAGATCTTACAAATTTTAGGAAGGTCCAGACTGTGTTCAGTGACCATCTGTCATTATGTGCACAACAACCTTCACTTCTGTGCGCTTGGGGTGCTTTGCAGGGGTGCTGGAAATTGTGGTCTGGCAGTAAAACGAAGCTGTCTGGCTGGTGCAGAAGATGAGGAAGGGAATGGGCCTCAAAATGTTCAGAGCTCAGACTTTGACTCGTAGTGGAGCTAGTAGGTGCTTTGTGTGTTACTCCAACCAAATAAGTGGTTTTGTGTTTTGGTTTATTTGCTTGTTTGTTTTTGTTGTTGGTTTTGATTGTTTGTTTTGTTTGTTTGGTTTTTGGTGGGTTTTTTTTGGTATGTTTTTCTTTTTTTTTTTTTTTCCGCCTGACCTGTTAATATGACGAGACTACATGAAATGAAGGAAACTAGCCTCTTGATGCTTGTGTCCAATCTGTATGCAGTAGTACAACAGGAATACATGTACCAATTAAGACTATTATGAGACTCAAATATAAAGCTACTCTCAAGTTAAAATCAAATGCATGAATGTTCCATATGTGATTTATGTGAAAAAAACAAAAGCCAAAACAACTAAAATACCCAAATACTAATTTTCATGAAAATTAGGGTTTTTATGTTTTAAACAGCAGAGTGAGGACAATTTGAGCTAAACTTTTTTATGATGTGCAACTTTTAACTCTTCCTGAGCATTGAATTCTGAGGGTTTGTTTTTGTTGAGTTTTTTGTTTGCTTGTTTTTTTGTTTTTTAAATAAAATACAAAAAGTTCAGTCATTAGGACAAGGGAGGGACATCTGTTATTATTTTAATTAGGTCAGTTATTCATAACAAATACCTGATCACATGTATTTGGTAGTTATTTTGTTTCATAGATTAGAGGCTATAATTTTATGAAAAGTTAAGTCTCAGTTTCTGTGAATTTCATTTCTAGTTGGTCCAAACAACAGTTTGGAAATAAGGAATATTTCCTGTATTGTCTAAGACAGAATACGGAAACCAATGTTACTAATATTCATAGGTGTATGTAACCCTGGAGATTCCATGTTGGTAACTTTCTTCCTAGATAGTTCTAATAATAATGTCCTAAGACTAGTGATGTGGCAAACTGCAGAATACATATGAAAAATATGTTAAAAGTTGTGCATGAATTTCTGGAACACAAGAGCTTGTGAGCATTGTTCATATCTCTACTTGTAAGGGATTGAGCATGCAAATTACATGCTCATTTACTATCCTAGTCCATTTGCATTCAGCTGAATTTCACTTCCACCACAAATCTTTTAGAACTGGCCATGTGTATTTCATATCATAGGTATCAACTGTAATATACTATGTTTTTTCAGCAGTGAAAACAATCTTACCGATGGCTGCACTTTTGTCCAAAGTCATTGGTCTACTATTGTCATGTCTGTTTGAAGAACTATGCTCTGGGAGTTAAAAAGTGAAGGTTTTTAATTTTTTAATTTTAGAAAATTATTATTGTTTAGTAGATGATTTAAATACTGCTGTTGTGTTTCTGGTTCTCTGTGTGCACAGTACAAGGGAACTTAGGTGCAAGGGAAACACAGAATGACACTACTGAATATTTTAAAAATACTGGTTTTAACTCTATTTCATGTTATTCTGATTTTCTAGAAAGCTAGGTCACAAGTTTCAATTTAACAGATTGTTTCTTAGGTTGAAAAGAATATTCTCTATTGCAGAACTAAAGACCATACTTTTTCAAATATTAAGAGTGTGTTGTCCCCTATGATCATCAAAAACTGTATATAGAAATTGAGAGTTTACCAATGGAGATAAATGAAATAGAGAAAAAACATGACTTACATTTTCCCAAGTTTCAGCACTGTTTCATCAAAAGTTTTTTTAGGACATGATGTACCAACTAAAAGGTAACTAGAAGGACTCTTTTGTATGCCAAGGCCATTTCTCTCTTCTGATTACAGATTACTTGCAAGTTATTAGACAGAGGGAAATAGACTGTTAAAATTGATAAACTTAAGCAATACACTGCCTGAATTGGAAAACTGGGGAGAAAACCCAATGCCATGAATGCCCACAATGCATAGCAGTGTAGATCACAGGATTAATTCTAACATTAAACAAAATATTTCAGTGGGTTTCTTAGAAGGAAATGGAAAGTCTGTACAGAAATTCAGCTGTGCATTTTTGGAAATGGAAAACCTTAGCCACATCTAAGCATCTGGCATCCACACTTCCTTGGAAGAGAAAGGCAACTGAATATATCTATTGAATGTGAGAACAAAATATCTTTTTTGCCAAGCCCAGTACAAATCATCAGTGCCAAGGCAAAGTACTTTCAAAAGCTTGGCAGTAGTCCACTAAGACTTGTCCTAATCAGATGTAAGGAGAAAGGAACAATGTCAAGCTGTTATTTCACATTAATATTTGCTCATGTTAGCTCAAACCCACAAAACCAAAAACCCCACACACTTAAAAAGAAGTTTAATCAATTTAACTCTGTTTTCCTTCATTCTAGTTTTGATAGTAACTCTTAGAAACCATTGCTGAAGCTGGTTACCAACAGATAATGATTTGCACTCAGATCAGTTATACTGTCTGGTATCTGCGGAAGTCTTTCACCTCTAACTAACTCTATTTACAGTAGTTTGTAAGGTAAGCATCTTCAGGAACTAAGGGTTCTGAAAGCAGCTGAAGTTTATTATGGCCAAAATGCAAAAACTGAAATTGCACAGCACACTATACGTGCCTCAACAAATACATTTAGATATAGTTAAGCACAGAAGTTTCTAATGGGAATGGCACGTTTTCATGTTTTTTATGTATATTTGAACTTAAGATAAAAAGCTGGTACAGAATAGACTGAAGCAGCCAAGTTGATGGACACAGAAACATTGATATAAGGAGTCTGAGTCTCAGGAGCTTACAATATTGATGAGAAAGGAGGAGGGGAATAGGTGCTTACAAAAAAAAATTACTATGCTAAGGCAAAAAAATTTGGACCTTTCTGTTGCCTGCTGCTCCTAAACAAGCTGAGAAAGACATGTTCAGGAATACAACTATTGCACTCCACTGAAAATCATAAATTGTTGTGTGTGTTACATCTTTGTGCTTCCAGAGCCTTTCTCTGACAAAAACGTTCATTACAAACTTTTTATCACAATTGTAATGTCTCTGATCAAGTTTCATTTTTCATGTTCTAAAACTGTTCTAGAAATATCCCTAGATCAGCACTGAAGTGGTTTCAATTACCCCCATGTAAGAAAGGAGGAAACCTTTATTTTAACATTGCTTCCATATTGTTTTGATGCTTCTTAAAAGCAAACAAAAAGCCCCCAAAGAAGCACAAAGATTATCAATTCCCCTGTCCCCATAATCACAATTGTTGTGGTACTTCACAACTTCATTATTAGCAGTTATAATTAGCTATTTAGGTAAAGACATAATGTCATTTTACAGTTTAAAACAGATCAAATTGTTTCTTTGTTGTACTGCTTTGGAGAACTGAAAAGTCATATGTGAACTTAAATAATGTACTCAGGCATTTAACTACTCATGCTCATGTTACCTATTTTATTATCTTCATATTTCATCTCTTTTCTGCAGTCTGGAATGCTAATTTGATCTAAAATTCCAAGTTATTTCAGACACTCTTAGGTGTTTTGCTAGTCTATGCACTCCTATGGGATACACTAATACTTCAAAATGAATATTTTCCTGTTAAAAGAAGAGGGAAGTAGATTTCACAAAAAGTTTTAATTCCAGCTGTAAATGAAATTTGTGTGTTTCTTAGTCTTATGCATCCTAATTTAGAATTGACAGGTTTTTATTTTGGGCTGCTTCCTTTTGGTTAGCATGCTTCACTTTGTAATTAATTTAACTGATTTCTTTTCCTACTGTTTTTATCATTTGTTTTGATTGCTTGCATTGTGTGCAGCCATATCCAATACCAGTTTTGACACTATCTTTGAAGAATAATATAGTTTGTGTCTGAAGCTGCTGGGGATAATGTTGCACTCTTAATTAAGTATGAAGTAGTAGCCTTATGGAAAGTATTTATAGTAGTTCTAGTACTTAAGATGAGACTATTGTCCAGTTTTAGTACATTGTTGTGGGACTTCAAGATGGTAAAGAATGATGAGTTCTTTTTTAGTTTAATGATAAAAGTTACTGCTTAGTTAAATCACTGAATTTATTTTATCAGAAATTTATATTATATTTATCAGAATTTAGATTCTGAGTTTTAGTCTGCAGTTGAGGATCAGTGTTCCTCCTTTTATGCTCATTATTCTTACTAATGCTTATTAATTGCATGCTACTTTGTGAAACTTTTATTTGCATTTTAGATATCAGTTTCTCTACATGTGGTCACAAAGCTGAATTTTGTAACTTCAAACCCTGATGTTTCATATTTTAATAATATCAGAATTCTGAAATGGCTGAAAGCCTAGAAGTAACTTTTTTTGCAAACAGAATTGTTTGAGACAGTTGTCTCATTTCTCTTGCAGTTTAGGTTTGGTTAGGCTTTTATTGGAATAAAGTGTAGTGCATTTAACCAGATAACATGGGATCAAAGCCTCTAAAATATCAGATGGAGGTATGGTACATAGCTATCAATCGCTGCCTGTTCTTTCTGTTAACAATATGGTATTAAACGAGACAAGATGTGTGCCTATTGTGTACATTGTTTTAACTGATAAAAGCATGTTTGTGGATTGCTACTAAATGAGCTAACAGTGCTTTGTGATGACAAGTATAGAGGCTCTCTTTCCATTTGCATTCTGCTGCCAAATTTCAAACTATTCTTGTCATATATTAACGAACAATTTTTTCACAAAATTTTCCCTTTTAATTATTTTTAATTTTAAAGCAGTCTTCCTTTTGCTTAGTAGAGTTTTTCTTTCTGTGTCCCATCCTTGTAGGGAAATACAATTATACTTGGGCCTGCCTCTTTCAACTCTTGCCAGGCTTAAGTAATGTTGGCAGTTCCATAGGCTGTAGCTCTCTTGTGAGGCTTCCCTGCTGTCAGCTTGCTTTTTGTTTCATCTAGTAGAATGTGATGGATTTGCCTATAGCTGCTTTTTCATTATAAAAGTAATCTCATCCATGAAGTCTCTTTTTATTTAAATAATCATCTTTTTTTTTATTGCTTTCTCTATGATTCATTTAAAGATCTGTCTTTGTTAATGGACCTATAGCCTCTGAAAATATTTTCTAGCCCATCTCTCTGTCAGTGTTCTCTGAACCCGTTCTCCTCTCAGGCATGATAAAAGGAGTAAATCAGAATTAGTAGGACTTGAACAAAATGTTGAGGTTTCTGTGATGATGAGAACCCTGGGACCATTCTCCAAAGGCTGCTCTCCTCTGGGGGTGTTGTATTTGCATAAAGACACCAGTACTTCTCATCTAAGCTTTCAAAAAACTCACCTGCTCTTTAATGTAGCTTTAGAAAGAAAGCCATTGAGAGCTGAGACTGCTAGCAGAGAGTATGTTGGGCTTCTCCAAGCAGCACCAGTGCATCCCACCTAGTCAAGTGTGACTCATGAGGTAGTCTGAAGGCCTTGTGCTTGGTGGTATGACTAATGGAAGGTTTGCTTGTTTTTCATTTCATTCTTTTTGTTATAAGAGGATTATGTGCATAGCAACATATGTGCTTTTGTGTGCATGTATTTTTCTAATATTTGCTTTGCCTTCATCTTCTCCACAAAAAGAAAATCACTTCTGCATTAAGCAAATTGGGAGATTTGTGACACTCAGTTGGTGAGAACCTTAACCCTGTTGTATCAAACTGCTTCGCACCAAAGGTTAAACAGAGTACTTAGAAATTTCTAAGGTAATGTCTATGTTATATTACAGATTGCTTGAAGGTAAGAACGGATATGAAGAGTTGCAGTGTTGCATTAGATTGCATTGCAGTTTTACTCTGACCATTGAATGCAATGTGAAGACTTGCTACAACAGAGAGTAATATGGTTAGACCATGATTCTAAAGTGAAGATCACAATGATTTCTCTTCACCTTTATGAAAAGATGCAGAATATCCAAAGGTGTGAAAGATGGCAGTCTGACAAGATTGCGTAATCTCAGAGAGGGACACGTGTCTGACCTTGCACTGCTGCAGTTACATGATGCACTAAATACTTCACTGTCACCAGCAAACAGCTGCCTTCAGCATAACAATGGGAAACGCAGCAAACTTGTACTGCTGTCTTTGTGTATTCACCAGGGAGAGCAAGGCGACTCCCTATAGCACCTCTGCCTCTTCATGTAACCACCCCTGTGCATACATAACAAATTTTCCTTTGAGTCCTACAAAGCTGCAGGCAAGCATTTGCAGGACTGCAAATGTCAAGGCAGTCCAGCAGTTAGAAATATATTCTCTCTGCTTTTCTTCCCATTTCAGCTGCAGAGGGTGAACTTATCCTCAAAACTTGGTATTATCTGGGGAATCTGATGCAGTGCAGAACTCAGTAGAAAAAGACTCATTCTGCCATTCAAACTAAGTTTGCAGTCATGATGGGTTGTATCTGTAAAGTGAGACAACAGCCTACAGCAATAAAAAATGAACTGTAATACACCAGCTCCAAATGTTTTCCACTGACCTATCTGCTATGAAAACAGTAGTGTTTGCCACAAATATTTGCACATATTTGTTGCTACAAAATTATATGTGGCTGAAAGACTATTGATTTTCTTTTTCCTTTGCTTGTTTTGATTCCCTAGAACAATACATTTTACATAGTGTTTTGGGGTTTGTCCCTTCTGGGAGTCCATGCTTTTTCAGATCAGACAGAGTAATTTTGAAAGTTGCAGCAGCTTTATTGATTTTCTGCCCAAATCCATTTTGCTAAGTAAACTGATAGAGGAAGTAGGGCTTGTGATCGTCTTGCAGGCACAACAGCCAAAACACCAGGGCTTTATAATTTTTAAATCTGATTTTTATTAGATCTAGGTGACCTGTAAAATAGGAAAACCTCACATCTGCTGGGTAAGATGGAATAAAAATAAACAAATTTGCAAACCCATTTTCCCTTGCTCCCCATGTCCTTGAAAGGATGAGTCCTTTTGCTGCTTCTGCTTAGTCAACTCGCCAACTATAAAATTCCTGTGGTCCCCTTATGCTTCTTGAGAAAAGGCTTTAACCTTCATTCCCAGAGGGACCCAGCCTGCCCGTATCTCTTCCTGCAGCAGGCAAGCCAGCCCACTGCCCACTCCTTGGGACCTGCTGCCTCTCTGGCTCTTGAAGGTTGTGCTGAGCTGGTGGCTCGTGCTCCCTCATGGCAGGGATGCTGCCAATGCAGCTTGCCCTTCTCTCCCACCACATCGGCTTCAGTAAAACTCTTCCTACTGCTCTGGCTTCTCTGCCTAATGCTCCAAGGGCAGGAGCTGTCCATGGCAGGATGGTGATTGAGAAGTGAGATGGGGAAGCTGTGCTTTTCACAGTCAAGGAGTTAGCACAGTCCAGTGACTGTCTGTGAGAATGGATGCCAGAGTGCACCTGGCACCTTTTCTACGAGACCAGTTCCTAGTCCTGAATTTTTCCTGCTGTGATACTTCCTGCCCTGCCTGCTGGCAGTGCCAGAGCACTGGTGGTGCTCTGGTGCCTGGGTGAGAAGGGGCACTAGGCTGCACAGCCCACTGTGGGCAATAGGCAAGGCATCCATGTAAGCGAGGCAGCAGCTGAGCCCAAGGCTCAGCAAGTGGTAGGTTTTAGGCTGCCTTTTTTTTTTTTTTTTTTTTTTTTTTTTTTTTTTTTTTTTTTTTTTTTTTTTTTTTTTTTTTTTTTTTTTTTTTTTTTTTTTTTTTTTTTTTTTTTTTTGGTTTTTTTTTTTTTTTTTTTTTTTTTTTTTTTTTTTTTTTTTTTTGTTTGTTTGTTTTTTGTTTTTGTTTTTTTGGTGTGTGTTTTGGTTTTTTTTAATGTGTATATAATTTGTTTTAATAATAGTGTGAGAAAGAGAGCAATTATCATTCGATTTGAAGTAATTAAGATCCCACTGTTCTTTAGACTGACATCTCTGTTTTCTGTTCCTTTGAGGACAGAAGCATCTTGCAGACTTCAGTGTTCTTTCAGATAGCTGTTCTGGGACTGGCCCATTTTAACACCTTCCCAGACAAGTAATGCTCTCTTGCCAGGTTATTGCATAGTGATGGTTGAGCCTCCTTTTATGCTCATGAGGAACAGTTAAGAAAGAAATATGCTTCCTTCAAAATGTTGTTAGCTCAAAGGAGGTTGTATTGTTTATTTGCTAAGTTTTACAAGGGTATGTAGTGTTGCATTTTTGTTCCTATGATGTCAGGTGCAAATTCAATACTTGAAATGCACCGGCTTATTTTAATGATAAACTTTGTAAAACTTCTGTGTGAGTGTTTTGTAATAATGTTGGGTATTAATTTCTACATTACAGTACAAAGAGCCATGTACATTGAAGTACCAGAAATATCCCACCCTACTGATGAGTACTGTTTTGCATGGTTATGATATTTTCCTGGCTTATTTGGTGGATTGTAGCTCAAACTTTTGAGATATTTATTTGCATTCTTTGAATAGTGGGTTATGAATTTTGTGGTTACCTACAAGAAGGCTGAATAAGTTTTGTGAACCTTCACTCAATTCATGTCACCTGGATGTGGGCAATACACTTTCTTTGCCTCTGTCTCAACAAGGATGATGGACCAAGGTGGTCTTAGTGCCCTGAGCTGGCATGGCTGTGAGAATGATCAACTCCCAGTTGACCCTGAAACTGTGAGGGATCTGCTGCTCCAGCTGGATCCCTAAAAGTCTGTGGGGTCTGATGGGATTCATCCAGAAATCCTCAAAGAGCTGGCTGATGTCATTGCAAAGCCTCTCTCAATGATTTTTGAGAAATCTTGGGAATGTAGAGAGGTCCCAGCTGACTGGAAGATGGTAAATGTTGTCCTGATTTTCAAGAAGGGCAAGAAGGAGGACGCTGGAAACTATAGGTCTGTCAGTCTCACTTCAGTGCCAGGTAAAGTTATGGATATTATTCTGGGAAGTATTGAAAAACACCTGAAAGACAATTCAGTCATTGGTCACAGCTAGCATGGCCTCATGAAAGGTAAGTTCTGCTTATCCAACCTGATTTCCTTTTATGAAAAGGTAACACACCTGGCTGATCAAGGGAAGTCAGTTGATGAAATCTCTTTGAATTTCAGTAAAGTTTTTTATTCTGTCTGTCACAGGATCCTTCTGGACAAACTGTCCTGTTTTAGCTGGATAAACACATCATGTGGGGGGTGAGCAACTGGCTCATGGATCGAGCACAGAGGGTAATAGTGAATGGGGTGACGTCAGCCTGGTGATCTATCGCTAGTGGGGTCCTGTGCTCTTCAACATCTTTATAAATGACTTAGACACAGGACCAAAATGGATACTAAGCAAGTCTCCGCAGGGAAGTGGTCATGGCACCAAGCCTGACAGAGTTCAAGAACTTTTTGGACAGTACTCTCAAGCAAATAGTGTGGCTCTTGGGGATGGTCCCGTGCAGGGCTAAGGGTTGGACTTGAGGATCCTTTTGGGTCCCTTCCAGCTTGGCTTATTCTGTGATTAGGCTGCTGTTTTAAAATTTGAGTTGTGTTGGGACCATTATTAAATTTTATAGTGATTATTTTTTCTTTCAGTGGTAAAACCATATCACTACAAATCCAATTTATTATGTGACCTTACCTCTGAGAAGTCTACAGTGTAGAAAAGAGATATTTTGATTAATTAGCGCATCAGAGAGACTATGATTTAGAAATTGCGATTTGTTGTTTTTTAACTAATCAAGCTAAAAAGCTACCAGTTTAAGTTTTACTAACAGAAAGCATCAATAATGGTGTGTACATTAGAAAAGTATAAGGTTTCAGTTCTTTCAAATCAAGAATGAGTTCTTGGCAGTGGGATGATGTGTTAAATACCTTATTATCTGACCTGAAGTAAATGATCTATGCCATGTACTGTACTTAGTCCTTTGTTTTATGCCGTGTATTTGAGTTTTTATCAAATAAGGGCAGCTTTTGCAAAAATAAGGTGTTTTCAGAGATGTGAAAAACATTTCTATATACAGTTGTTATCCAGTATTAATGATAAGGAACATTCTCACTTATTTACATTAGCTTGTTTTCTGTAGGTTCACGGCTGAGGTCTTGCCTGCTAAGTTTTGAGAAACGTGTTTCAATATCAGCAATCTTAAGCAGTTACACACACACAGTTGAATCAAGTTGTAAAATTTCTGTATGTTGCAGTATAATTTCACGAAATCAATTTCCTGAATATGCTGTTGTGCCTAATGTGTGGAAGTTCATAGAAGGCCAAAAAGAGGTTTCTGAGACTCATCAATTGTGTTTCTCTCTGTAGCTTTCCAACTGGCACACTGCAGCTTTCTTTTAAAATAACTGTTTATAAAGTTGCTTGCTGCTCCCAAAAGTTTTAAGCAAAACCATTTTTAAGGCCAGCTTTGTAGTTATTTCTTTTAAAAAGAAGCAACCCGTCAAACTGTAACCTGAGAAAGTACGGTGGCTTTGGTTAAAGGATGGAGAAATCTTACTGGAGATATTTGATGGCACCACTATGTGTTGAGCATGACAAGGGCTAGTGAATATAGGTTACAGTCAGAAAAGATATATTTTATTTGCTCTCCTGGATGATCTCTGTAGTTATAGATATTTTCTTTTCAAATACGTGTTTCCTTTATTTGTAAGCTATATAGAACTAAAGACAGGAACTGATTCTGTAATGGAAATAATGGAGAGCATGGATTCCTAACACTATTTTGTGAGTGGACATAGAGGAAAAAAAGCTTACTTTTGGGAACTATGTTTTGATTTAGGTGATTTCATAATGTCTTCATTTTTTAGAGAACAACTTGGAGTAAAGTGGGAGGAGAACTAGTTTCTGCATTGCTGTGCTACTATCCTGTAACACATCTCCTATGCATGGTCATTGAAGGCTATGCTCAGCTTGAGCAAAGTGGGGAGCAAGAAGAAGCCAAACTGCATGCCAGAAGCAGAGAAGTTGTTTTTCCAGCCACTGGAGGAAAGAGTGACCTTACTCTTCAAAATTCTCACCTAAGGTTTAGCATTTCAGCAAGAGCCTAAGAGTATTATTAGTGACAGATTTTGATTAAATGAATGACATGGATCTTTGCTTTGATGAAAATCTATTTATAGAGATGGGTTTTAGGGAGAAGAACGATGGACTTGTGGTAGCTGGGGTCCAGTGTCAAGTAGGTTTTTCCTTGGAGAATAGGGAAGAGAAAATGACTGTGAAACAGATGACTAGCTGACATCTACTGCTTGACCAGAAGACTATGACATTTATTATGATGTATGAGGAGAAAGTGGACTGTGGTAATTTTAATGTGGATTTCATGAGCCACTTCTAATTATTAGAAATGTGTTTGTTCCCTAAATTCTTCTAATATGATGAATTAAGAGAAGGTATAATGCCATGACATATTTAAGTACTTGCACTGTTTTTAAGTGCAATTCCTTTAGTGAAAAATGCTGGTTTGATTTTTTTTTCTATGAATAAAATAAATTAATTTTTAACACTTTGTGTGCTTATGTGATTTATGTGACTCAAATTTTTATTAGTCAGATTTCTATTTCTTTGTGTCCTAGATGGCCAGCAAACACAAAATTTTTATCTCACTCTTCCTTGTCTCCCACTTTAAATGCAGTGACAAAACTATTCCTTATGATCCAGGAGCTATGCAGAACAACCATCTGCCCATCCAGAGGAGCTTTCTTTTTCTATTGGTTAGCAGCTTTACTCTCTGACAGCACAAAGCACACAACAACATTTCCTTTTTCAGGCTGAAATTACATTGATATTTACATAATTTTTTTTTGTTTTTAATTTTTCTGTTTTCTCAAAAAGCAATGAGTACAAAGTTATGTTGTGCATTGTAATGTTGTTGGTAGAACTGACTTAACCCATTTGCTGAAGTAAAACTCATGTCTTTGTATTCACTATTGCTTAATTTTGATCAAGAATACCCTAGAGAGCTAATTTTCTGGTAGTTCAGAACAGTTCATTCTAATTTACCACTGTCGTGTCACACAGAGTAGTGAAGGTTGGACCTCAAATCCAGTGTATATAATATTTTGCTGAGCTGTAGTGAACTGCAAGCAATATCTTATGTGATGACTTTTAATATGAATTAGTGTGTTTCACCTGACTGTTTGAGGATTGTTAATGTAGTATGTTAGAAGGGAGAGGTTATAATACAATAGGTCACTTCTGCATTAATTTCTGCAACTGAAAGTTTAAAAACTTGAAAATTATGTGACAGCTTTTAATGAGAATGCCCATTAAGAGCTGTATTTCCCCACTTCTTATTGACTTCAAGGCTGTATTCTGTTGCAACTCTGTGGAGAGAAGAAGCTAGACAGTATCTTAATCTCAGAACACCCAGTTGTGCCAGTGCAGTGCCTGTGAATGAAATGCTTTCTTTAGGCCAGAATACAAACCAAGTTCGGTATAACCAGCCAGGTTGGCCTGGTGCACTTTCAGGTAGAAGCTTTAAAATCCCCTTTTGTAACCCTTGTCTGGCTCTACTGCCAGCACCATGTCCTAAATCCGAAAGTATTTGTGTGCCGCAGCTCTGCTGGAAGCTGAATGCTCTTAGTGCTCTGGGAGTCAGAGAACAGTGGAGAAGGCAGTGAGCTGGTGCTGTGAGATGCTCTACTGTTCCAGTTAAATCTGTGTCCAGCATGTCTGTTGTCAGGCAATGCCTGAGATTTATAGAAACAAACACCAGCTGGCCATGAGTTGACATAAAACAAGAATAAACATAATTAAAAGAAATATCTATTTTCTTTTGTCTAAAAAGAATAGTGTATATTTAGGAAAAGTTGAATTCCCTTGGTATACTCTTAATTAACATTTTTATAGAGGCAATGGATAAATTCAGAAATATTTAAACATGCAAACTGTTTTTTAACTAGCAGCAGCTCAGATTTTTATGAGAAACTGATTCATGAAGGTTGTGAAAAAAAACCAGTCTTGCCACCAGGGAACTGAATTCTTGTAGTTTGCATATAACAACCAAGCTGTATCAAGGCTGTGTTTTGCCAGATGTTTTATGTTTCTTAAGGATTATTTGAAATTATTTTTGTAGAAATCACAAAAGCCTTAAGTAAAATTATATGAATAAATAAATTTTGAATAGCTGCTAACTTTTGTTTTTGAACATGGCTGGAACATTCTTTGTGCTTTGTACACCTGTGGCCTCCACAACTACAATTAAGAGACAGCATATAAAGTTTTATATTAAAGCAGGTGTTCTTTTGGTGTTTATCCTCAGTTTCTCAAACTTGTGTGGCAGCAGAAATGGCTCCTAATCACCAGGATTGAGAAAACATAAAGAGTGACATAAAACTGATTTCGATTGAAAGGATCCATCAAATATCTCTTTGAATTTGCAGTAAGTGGGAGGATAAGCCTCAGGAATACATTTGGTGCAGGAAATGTAATTATGGGTATTTATATGAAGAGTTGCCATTCTGGAAATCCCACTGCTTTTTTACAATAATTTTTTACTGTCCAATATTATACTGTCCAATACCAGTATAAAATGGCATTATTAAGGAGAATAAAACTTAAAAATCCAGCACAAAACATGAGCAAATCCAAATTCTAGGATTATGTTAATGAATTAAATGTTAAGCATGACACTGTGTTTTCAAATTTGATCTCTTGAGAAAACAAGGCTACGTTTAATGCTACATGGAAGTGGGACAAATCAGTTTTATTGTGCATCATGCATGGTTCATAATCATTATTACATTTGAAAAATGGAAAATTCTTGTGGCTGGAAGAATTTTATGCTTCTTTAAATTTACCTGTAATGAATATAAAACCTGTCTTTTCTTTTTTGATCCACCCATCTCTCTCAGCAGTTTTACCAATTCCTGGAGTTTGCTTTTGTCATCTTCACCATACCTTATCTAATCCAGGTTGAATATTATTTTTGATTGATGAAGACTGTGTGTAGCTGTAACCAGCAAATAAAGGTATTCTACACATTGTATTAGTTAGTTGTAACAATGAGATAAAGTGTTATGTAATTCAAAGCACACTAGCAAGCCAAATATGGCACAAAATTTTTTAGCTACTTAGCCAGCTCAAGGCCATATCACCACAGTACCTTTTCTACTATTGTTTGTTTCATAACATTTCTCATGCTATAGATAACCTTTATGTTATTAATTTATATTTTGAAAGACTGTGATCAATCTGTAAATTTCTTGCGTCTGACCATTTCCTTACGGTGCCTGTTCCAGTGCCCAACCACTCTCTGCATGAAAACTTTTTCCTAAATCCAACCTAAACCTCTCCTATATCACCTTCATGATTTTTTCCTCAAGTCCTGTCACTGATCACAAGAGTGAAGAGATCAGTACCTGCCCCTCCACTTTCCTCAAGACTCTTCACTATCTGTGTTTTGCAGTGTTCACAGTTATATGATGGAACTTTGCAATTCCCGGATTAGTAACAGATGTTAAACATAACAAGATTCCATCTGTATTTACAGAAATGCATGTTTAGTTGTAGATATAGACAGCAAATAAATGCATTTATCTATGTAAATGCAATAGAAATAATTTTTATGAGAAAATAGTTGATAGAATGTGAGATACTATAATTTGACTTATATACCTCATTTGAAGAATCTAGTTGTCTAATTTTTTTTTTATATAAGGAAAAATATACACGTGGAATGCATTTTAAGACATTTCTCTTAGTTCTGTGATATATGTGGTAAGCAAAGAGGGGACATACCTGGCCTCTTTATATAAAATCCAGGTTAGGACTATTGACACTATTTACAGATTAGTAGTGGACCTAGTAAACAACACTTGTTCTCCTCATACAGAAAATTAAAACGTCTGTTCAACACTGAACACCTACATACTGTATGCCGTGCAACTCTGAAAAAATTTTAGTAATTTTGAAGTTGTCAAGTACATCGGCAACAACTTCCAATTCAATACCTTTATCCAAGGACGCTGCTAAATGATACAGTGACACTTTAATGCTGTATTGAAGGTCTAATATAGGTCACGCACTGACTTGTATTCCAGGACTGAAAGCAGTTTCTATTGAGCTGTGTTTGAATGTAAGACAGATTGGCCTATAATGTTGTTACTTATACTACTATTACAACTGTTGGATTACTGTGTATTTTGAGGACAGCCCTGAACAGAATGCATTAAGGCAAAATTTAGTATTTATGAGGAGTGCTTCTTAAATATTTGATGTTAGTAATATAAAAAGTATATCTCATATTGTTTCCAGCAAATCAAAAAGAGAACATTTAATGTTGCGAGTAATAGGTAAAAGATGGTTTGTAGTTGCTCTTTTCTAGAAAGAGGCAAAAATGTATCCTAATTGCAACTTCATAGAGAAATTTTATAGCAGTTAAAATGTAAAAGATATTTTTACATAGTAATTTTATAGTACGTGTTCATTACTAAATCCAAACTCCTGAAAATATGTATAGTTATATAACAATTCAGCAGTGTCAGGTGATTCCAAACATTTAAAGCTCTTTAGAATTTTTCTTACATATTAGGATAATATTACATATGGGAAACCTCTAAAATTGTAGCAGTATCACAGAATCGGTCGGGTTGGAAGGGACCACAGTGGGTCATCTGATCCAGCCTCCCTGCTCAGTCAGGCTCACCCCAGAGCACGTGGCACAGGATTGTATCCAGATGGTTCTTGAATGTCTCCAGTGAAGGAGACCAAACAACCTCTCTGGGCAACCTGTTTCAGTCAGCTTTTGGGGGGTATGTGGGGACTTGGGGAGGAGGGGAAGGAGCAGGGAGGGGCATGACTCAGTTTGGATTCAACTGGTCAGTCTTCCATGTGTTTGAAGAGGAACATCCATTTCTTTACATAAACGTAATTTATAGTTAGACCTGTTCATGTTAGGATGGAGCTTTTCAGAGAATGAAAAATAAGCTCAGTTTCAACAAGACAGAAATTCTTTGGCACTTTATAAAGGAACCATGCTAGGCAGAAGGAATGATGCTAAGCAAAACAAATTGTCAAGTAATAGAGTGAAAGTGGGGAATATGCAAGATCATAATTCTACCATTATAACCATTTAGTCTACACTGCTAGAAAGTTCTGCTGTAGTCTGTAGAAAAGTAAGCAGAGATGTGAATTTGAGATGAAGAGAAGGCCAGGAAGTAACAGACATCTTTTTTAAGGCAAGATGGCACAGGAAAGGGGATGACAGACTGTAGGGTTTGAAGAGAGCATCAAAAGCTGTATTGGTAACTTTTTTTTAAAAAAATTGTTTTTAAAGGTTTTGCAGAGAATCTTTCTTTGCTCATTGTACTGTGTTAGTTTTTCAGAATGTGATCTTTTAATGCTTTATTTAAATTCTGGGCTGATACATTTTTGGTTTTGACAGTAATGTGTTAAAAATAACCAGGAGAATGTGTTGTCAAGAGATTTTTACAGAACTGAATATACTAATAACAAACTATTTGGTATAAAGCAGCTCAATTTATTGTCAAATTATGATTAAATTAAGGAGAAAACTTCGTTTCCCTATAATATCAGCTGTTCATTTATTCCCAAGAACATGCAGTTTTACATGTTGGTTCTTTCTTCAGACTAGCAATGCATAAGCTTGTTATGAATAGTTTGAAACACTGTATCTTTAATTCTATGATTCTATGACTATATCATGTTACTGAAGCAAAATTACTCATATTAATTTAAATGTGGGGAAACTGTTCATCCCAATATTACTAGTTTGTTTTTTTTTACTTAGAGAATTGTGGAAATGTAGGTAACTGTACATATAGCCAGACTTAAGTGATGCAATGTAAGGAAAATTAATTCTTTGTTCTGGAGAAGAATGGATTACACAAAAACATTAGGAACAGCGAGAGTTCTCTGTCTCCAGATTATTATTGTGCATTTGTCCTTTAGGACTGAGAAAGTATGACTGTTGAAAAAGTACGGCTGTTTTTTGACACAGTTGCAAAACAGAAACAGGAAAGTCATTGAATTAGGTTGTAAATGGTGTCAGCAGAAGAAAAAGAACAATGAAATATAGGTAAAAGTTTGAAAATAAAAAAATGCAAGGATTTTAAGTCTTGCAAAGTGGCTAGTTGTGTCATTGTTTTGAAGAAGGTAAACTAGTCTAAGAAGAGGTTTGTTTTATAAGGTGGTGGAAAAAAGATCCATGACACTGCATACACTTAGTCATTCAACCCTATGTGAGCTAATCTTCAAAGAGAGGCTCATGTCATAATAAGCAATAGCAACAATATAAATGTATCAGAAAACTGATCTTCCACAGATTTATCTTTTAGAAGGGCTCTACATAATGAAATGGAGTACTGTGACTTAATGTTCAGAAATATGTAATGAATTAATTCTTCAGAAATGTCTAAGACTGAATTTTTAGGGATTCTCAAACTCAAATTTCTCTTGAGATTCAAAACATACAGTGACTACCACATACATGCAGAATAATGTTCTTCAGTTCTTCACATTATACTTTTATGGGTGAAAACACAGCTTCTCTACTGTATCTTCTTGTAGGAGAGCTCTATAGCAATTTGGAGTTAGATATATATTTTAAAACATTTTTAGAAGGCATAAAATTTAAATTCATGCTTCTGTTAAAAAAAAAAAAAAAAAAAAAAAGCTTTGTGATTTAAAGGTTTTTTTATTCCCCAGCTGTGACTGAGCATGACAAACTGGAAAGAATAAATGAAAGATCAGTGTTAAAGCTTAAAATGGAATATGCCTCAGGCACATAAGATTCTATTCCTCATTAAATATAGTTAGGTTTTTATAGAATTTTGGTTGGGGTTTTTTGTTG
>VXAU01000825.1:62691-75222 GCA_013399695.1 Formicarius rufipectus | reverse complement strand
TTTTTTTTTTTTAATTACAATGCTTTTGGAATTTTTTTTGTGCCTGCTTAAATACCTGAGAAAATGTACCTAAAAAAGAGAAGAAAATTTAGCGTAATCTTGAAAAATAGAGAAAATGCAATTTAAATGCAAAACATACAGAGAAAACCCTCACTGTTTAGCATGATTACTAAGACGTGTCAATACTGGTTCCCATTTAATTCAACTGATAAGGCAAAGTATTAATGTAGCTATCTGTCTCTGCCTCCAGCCCCAAACACGGTGCTAAGTTGCTTTTCCAGAGCTCTCCGTGAGCGCACGTGAGCCCGGTTTGGGCTGTGCCAAATAAAAGGACTTAATGCTGAGAAACAGTCTCTCTGGCCAAATGAGCCTGGTTTGAGCACCAAAACACAGGATTTGGGCTACAAAAACAACGTAAGTTTTTTGAAGCCAAATTCACTTCTCTTGAAGATTCAATTTTAGCTCAAGAAATAACTAAAAAGGCATTTATGGCTCAGTTCTGGAAATCGAAATAAATATATGTGCAATCTAATTATATATTAGTATCTCTATAGCAGGCATTTAGTTCACAGTATAATGTAGGTAATCTTTGGGTAGAAACTGTCAAAAGTATGGATAATTCTTTTTCCCTTCATGAAAGCCTGTAAGCTCTGCGATATCTGAATACCATAGCAGACCTGTTAGCTTAACACATAGCCTGTGACCTGTTCTCATAAGGGCAGCCCTGTATTTTACTGGGTGATAAGGCTACAGTTGCAATCAAACTATTTTCTACTAATGTTTTGAATGATGGGAAGAACAGTCCTACTCCTATTTACTTTCTCTGTGTTTTCTTTTATAAATTTTACCAATTAAGGGCTGAATGACATTTCTGTCCATGACTTTCTCTGTCAGTTGAGACATTTTAAACCTGTATTATTTTTCTATTATTTTTCATCAACTTATGATGGAAAAGAAGAGCTTTGGTCACTGTGTTGTACCAAATGCCAAGAGGAACAGACTGCTCTAATTAGAAAATCCAAAATACAGGGCAGAGAATCAAAACTGAAGGAGATTGGCAATAGTATTTCTAAGTGTATTTTAGCTCATTGTCTTTGCTTGGAAGAGAGTTATTGAAGAGAGTTTATAGGAGCATTTAGCAGCCAATGTTTACAGTTACGAAAGGGACATAATGGTGTTTTGGACACTAATGGTGGTGAGGCACTGGAACAAGTTGTCTAGAAAAGTTGTGGGTGCCCCACTCCTGAAGTGTTCCAAAGTCAAGTTTAATGGGTCTTTGAGCAACTGAACAATGTCCCAGCCGGTGGGAGGGTGAGTTGGATTAGGTGATTGTTAAAGGTCCCTTCCAACCGAAACCATTCTATGATGTTTTTGTTGCGCTTTGTTGTAATCTATTGAAGGCACTGGTAGTGCTAAGAGCTTCTTATTTGGATTGAAGGCTGGATTTTTTGGCACAGGATATAAACTCATCACTTCAGTATTGGTCAGGTAAGAACAGAATCCTAAGATCTCTGTTTATCTACTGTCATAAGGAGATATGGAAGTATAAGAATTATGAAAAATCATATACTGGATTATTTCTAATTAACCAAATGAACAAAATAGAAAACATTCTATAGGACATGAACAGGCTTTGTCACTTTTACATAATATAGATAAGGGGGTGGGTTATGTTTATAGTGGAAATCTTAAGCTTATTATTGAAATAGTAGTCAGTCATTGGCATGGATCAATGAGAAGACACTATTTATATGCTGTTGCTACTACGGTAGGTTTTTGTGTTGTATTAGTTTTTAAAAATTGCATGGGAATGCAGATAGAGGTTCTGTTTTCTACTTTGTTTTGAATGGAATACTAGCTGGTCCCTGGATGTTTTTATCCTCTTTTAGGCATGCCCTATACCGTTTTCTTTAGAGTGACTATTGCTGAGGTTGAAAAAGTTACTCATATCTGTCAAAAAAACCTCCCAGGCAGTAAGAAAATGAGGAAAGATTAGGTACAACCTTGACTCCATTGCTCAACTCTTCATCTTTCTGCTGAGTAGAATATGAATGGAATAGAAGAGCAAAGATCCCTCAGTAATTTAGAAGTAGAGTGCTGATTGAATTCTTTGCCAACTATGCCAACCCTTTAGCTTTTATATAATTCCCTGTGATTGATTATTAGATCCTTCTGTGCATTGTCTGCCAGCTGGAATGAAGTCTGGCATACAAAAAGAGCTGGTTTTGACATTAATGCAGCTTCAGAGAAATTAGGTTTTCTGTAAAGCTTTAGCAGCACTGAAGATAAATACAAAGGATTATAAGCAGGGTAATGATCTTCGAATCTGCAGCTTCATCCTATCCAGTATCCCAGTAGACTAATGTAATTTCACAGGAAAAGGTACCAAGATATATCACTTATCTTTCTCTTCCATGCCTGTGCTATCAACTCAGATGTAATATACTAACATTATAATGAAAAGAATTTGTCAGTCACAAAATAGATAGAAGCATACATTTGGAGGGAGAAAGGAAGGAAGAGAAGGAGAAATACAATTGTTGCTGCAGAGATTTTTTACAACTTCTGACATGTATTTAATGTAATAAAGTCTCTGCTTTGAAGTATAAATAAAAAGCACATATTCAGTCACTGATGGTATCTGATTGGTTTTGCTAGCCTTTTATTTATGCCGTACTAATGTGAACACTTTTCTGTAAAGTAATTGTGGAATTCTGAATTAATCAAAGTATTTCAATACAAAATCTCTCTGGTTTTAAAAGCTGTGAATGTATTACAGCACAGGTATTGAAATAATTGAAATGTAAATTTTCATTCTGACAGAAATAAGTTCAAAGTTGCAGCAATTCTCATCCTCTTTGTTCTACCAACTTTACTGGCCATGTTTAGTGTTTTTAAGGAAATCTTTAGAGGTTCTAACTAGCTAATATATCATAATCAAAATTTTTTTCTTGTCATTTTGTATTTTCAGGTAACATACATTTGGATAAAGAATGAATATAGGTCAGGCAAAAAAACCAAAAAACTTTAATACCCCATCTAGGCAGTCTTATGTAATTGAAAGTCTAATGTCAATGTGCAGAAACACCGATTTTCTCAACCATATGTCTGATCCAGAATCTGTTTCTTTGGTTTCTTTCATTCTGTAGTGACTTTCAGATGTTTAGTTTTTTTACTCAAATTGCCGGTAAAACCAAACCCCTTAATTTTGGCCCTAATGATAGAAACGAAAGCATATAATCTTGCTACTTTTTTTCTTTTTTTTTTTCTTGTAATTGCTTATAGATTTCTGTTTTCAGTTCTGTCTTGTATTGTTTGAACATTCAGTTTTCCAGTGAGCACTGGCTGAGTGAAACCTAGAAAGTACTGCTTGTTCTGAGGTTGCAGAAATTTTAAAACCTTTTTTTTTTTTTAAGATAACTTCTGCCTTAAATCCATGATTTCATATGAACTCTTAGAAACAGATAAATTCTAGGATGTTTGCTTGAATTCACGCTGTCAAGCTCTGCCTACCCATTTCAAAATTTGTTGTCTCTATGGAATTAACTTTGAGAAATCGTTATGAATCTGCAGCTTCTCAGTGACCATTAGGAATATTCAGTACTTAAGAGTTATTTGCTTCTAATCTAAGGAAAATATGCTGATAAAAGAAGTCATTAAAATTGTGAAACACTTTTCTTCAGAGAAGGTAACTGATTTCAGTTCTGTTTGTTAGGTAGAATTTTATTTCCATTTTAATGTGAAAGCTCAAAAAAAAAAAACCAAAACCAGTTTGATTTATAAATTTAGAAGGAATGAAGTAGTCAAAGTATTAAATTTGTTTTTGCATAAAACTGTAAGAATTTGAGTCTAGCTTTGATACTAGCCTCTTTGATGGCCTCTGTGCATGCCAGTTATTTTTTTCTGTTGTTGAAATGCAAGTTCTGCCATAAACAGAATTATTATGAATTTATGGAATTATGTATACTGGAGTATAGTTTAACTGTGATAGACTATTGTTATTTTTGTTATCTTGGAGAATCTTAGAAAGGTAAAGAAACACCAGAGGTCTATGTCAGTATCTAGAATAAGCAAGCAGTTTTAATTGTCTAGTTGCCTTGATGTATGTAAAATGCAATCAGTGCTTATAAACTGTGACATTTTAAGTCAGGGTTTATTTTCAGAATAAGAAATATTCATAATCCATAATTTGTAGGATATGAGGTCAATGAGATACGGCTGTGATTTCTGTTGTCTTTGGGTCAGGCTCCCTATCTCTTGGAAATCAATGGAATCTACTCCAGATATATTTCTGAGTAGTTGAAAGCTATATTTGTACCTGTATCTAGATCTATATAAACTCTGTGTGAGTGTAAAGCTTTAACTTTGAAATTTTCCAGTTAGGATGATTAATGAATTGCAGCAATGCCTTCAGGGAAAAGATGCCCTACATTATTGGAGGGAGAGTCAGACAAGACATCTATTTAGCTTAAAGCACTACCTCTGTCTTGAAAGGCAAGACTTTTACTTTTCAAGTACTATTCTACATGTGTAAGACTATTGAAGTCATTATCTGGCAACCAACTGTAGCCAAGTGAGGCTGCTAATTGATTTTGAAATTATATTTTAAGTAAAATTACATTTAATTGTGTGCATGAAAAATCTTTGAAATGTCAACTTTTTGAAGTGATAGCTGATTTTTATTTCTGATAATTAGAGGGTTTTCTTCATCAGTCTATGAAAGTGGAGTTTTGGATGTCTTTGATATATTTTCATACAGGCACAGTCCTATAAATAATAGGAAATTTATAACAAAAATAATCCTGTATAGAAATTGCTTTCTATGTGCTGTATTTTTGTTGTGTTTCTAGATTGTTTCTGTTTACTTACTCTTGTAATTATACAAATAATTTTTTGTGTTATTTAGAAATTATTTGGATTAAAATGTTTGTTTAGCATTCATTACAGATTTACTGAGGCCAATTGCATTGCTCTGAGGTCCATTGGATTGCTTGGGAGTGTGCCAGTGTAAATAAGTATCTTTCAGTAAAACTTATGGAAGCTGATGAGATGAACTGCCCTACTTTAAGAAATACTCTGGCCTGAATTCCTTAATGTCTTTCAAAGGCTTCGGTTTCAAGACAATGAATTTTAGAAATGCTGCAGTTGCTTTAATTAATAAAACATAGTGTTGAACATTACAGAATTGTTTTTTCATAGGTATCCTTCTGAAATATCTAGTCATATGTAGCTTGAATCACAGAATCAATTAGGTTGCAAGAGACCTCTGACATCATCGAGTCCAACCTATGACAGAACACCACCTTGTCCACTAGACCATGGCTCTGAATGCCACATCCAGTTTTTCCTTAAGCACCTCCAGGGATGGTGACTCGAGCACCTCCCTGGATAGCCCATTCTAATGCCCAGTCACTCTTTCCATGAGGAACCTAAGCCTCACCTGGTGCAGCTGAACACTGTGTCCTCTTGTCCTGTCACTAGTTACCTGGGAGAAGACACCAACCCTCCCTGGCTGCGACCTCCTTTCAGGCAGAGTGACAAGGTCTTCCCTGAGCCTCCTCTTTCCTAGGCTTAACACCCCCATATCCCTCAGCTTCTCCTCATAGGACCTCCAGACCCTTTACCACCCTCATTGCCCTTCTTTGGACACTCTCTAGCAGCTCAAATATCCTTTCTAAATTGAGGGGCCCATAACTGGACATAGTACTCAAGGTGTGGCCTCACGAGTGCCAAGTACAGGGGAAGGATCACTTCTCTGGTCCTGCTGGCCAGACCATTCCTGATACAAACCAGGATGCCATTGGGCTTCTTGGCCACCTGGGCACTCTGCTGGCTCATGTTCAGCTTCCTGTCAATCAGTACCCCCAGTCCCTTTCTGCCTGGCCTCTCTCCAGCCACTCTGTGCCAGCCTGTAGTGCTGCAGGAGGTTGTTGTGGCCAAAGTGCAGGACCTGGAACTTGGCCTTATTAAACCCCATACCACTGGATCTGGCCCATCAGTCCAGCCTGTCCAGGTTCCTCTGCAGAGCCATCCTACCCTCCAGCAGATTGCCACTCTCCTGCACCTAAGTGTTATCTGCAAATTTGCTAAGGGAAGACTTGATCCTCTCATCCTGATCATCAGTAAAGATATTAAACAGGACTGGGCCCAACACTGACCCCTGGGAAACACCACTAGTGACGGGCCACCAACTGGATGCAGCACCATTAACCACTCTCTGCACCTGTCCATCCAGGCAGTTCCTAACCCAACAGAGACTGCCCCTGTCCAAGCCATGGGCTGCCAGCTTTTCCAGGAGTATGTTATGGGAGACTATCAAAGGCTTTGGTGAAGTCCAGGTGGACTACATCAAATCAGGTGGGTCACCTGGTCATTAAAAGACATCGGGTTGGTCAGGCAGGATCTGCCCATCCTAAGTCTGTGCAGGCTGTGTCTGTAGGGGCCTGTGGTTGCAGTCAAGATGATCTGCTCCATGGTCTTGGTGGGCACTGTGGTCACTGTGACTGGCTGGTTTTGGAAAGCAAAGCATTCTGTCTGCTGTGGAAAGTAAGTGTTTAGTCCATGAGCTGGTAGATTTTAACTTAATTATTGTTTTAAAATGCAGCTTTCATTTAAATTCATATCCTAATATATGCACCTGCAAATGATCCCAGTTTGAAAATAAAGATACTAATTGCACAAGCCATATTGTTTTAAAAAAAGTGCTCTTAACAATTATTTTCCAATTTGGTGGTTTAGAAAGCATTTAGCTTTTTTTTTTTTTTTTTTTTACTAACACAAAAGAGTATATTTTTACTGTTTGTTAGTTGGATTAAACTGTTAGTTTGCTAGGCCCAAAACATGTAGGAACACATTATCCAAAGAACTGATGTGCAAGTCTCTCCTACCTGTTTTGATGTGTACACCACAAAGATAAACTATTTTTAATCTATTGATGACCGAGTGAATTTGAAGTATTTCAGCAGAGCTGACAGTGTAAATCACTTTCATCAATATCATAATTCAAAGAAGCAATCATAATTTTCATGCAAACAATAATAATTATCTAGACAATATTTTTTTACTTTTTTTTTTACTATATTATTATAATCATACAATCCTTAATGTTGGAAAATACTTTTAAGATCAAGTCCAGCACCACCACCATATTTACCACTAAACCTTGTCCTCAAGTGCCATATCCGTATGTTCTTTTAGCACTTCCAGGGTCATGACTCTACAACTTCCCTGGACAGACTGTTCCAATGCCTTTAAACCCTTCCAGTGAATTTTTTTTTTCCTAATATCGAGTCTCCATCTCCTGTCACAACTTGAGGCCATTTACTCTCATACTGTCACTTTTTACTTTGGAGATAACATGACTCCAACTTCCTTTCAAGTAGTTGTAGAGAGCAATAAAGTGCCCCTGAGACTCCTTTTCTACAGGCTAAACAACACCTTCTGTTAAGCAAACCTCAACTGCCTATCAAAATGCAAGATGGAAGATTTGGTATCTATCTAACTGTATTTTCACTGGAGAGTGATGGTTTTCATTGGGCAGGGAACATTTACAAGCAGTGTTTTTAACTGTATGTTCTGAGAAGTCAGACTGTGCAATTTTTTGCCTTTTCTTTGTATGTTTACATACTGGTGTTCTGCAAATAAAAAAGGTGACTCATTTTATGTGAGGTCTGGAAGGTAAACAAGTCTTGCTGACATTATTAGACTGATTCTTTGGATACAGCATAAATGATGGTTCTTGGGCAAGACCTTCTGTATGAACTGGCGTAATATTCAGAGAGGAGGTTGTTGGTCCTTTATCATTCTTCTAGCTGAAAACAAACACACAAATTACCGAAAGAAATCTTGTTCTTAGAACTTAAGCTCTCAGGAATTAAGTACCAGCTGTAAAGTCACATCTCTGCATGTGAAAGCAATGAGTTAATACTTCCATGTTTGGACTATGAAACTCTTAGAGTTTTCTACAAGCTGTTAAACTATAGTGTTTCTCTGAAGATGTTTTGCATAATTTCATGGAAGATAAAATGTGTATCTCCTCTAGGATCTCTAGAGCAGGTACCTTTTCAGTTTGGCCTATTATACTGTTTTGTGTCACTGATGAATGACAGTTATGTAGGACCTCCTTTTCATAGAAGTTATACAATAAAATATTTGTCTTTGAATTTATAGAGGCAAAAAATATAACAAGGAAAAGGGAAGTTATGTCAGATCATGTAACAAGGAAATTTTTGAAAAAATGTGAAGATTTTTTTCTTTCTGTTAATTTCCTTCTGCTAAAGGAAGTATGCCAGCAAATGCTGTAAGGATAAGGTTTCCATAGAATGGATCTCTTTCATTGTGAGAGAGATTTAGAAACTACATTAGTTAGGTGATCTATTGGTAACTGATTTGCAGGTACTCAGTACAGCTTGGTCATATGTACAGTTATTTAGATTCTGTTTAGTTTTGTTTTTCTAGGGGTTTTTTTGGTTGTTTTTGTTTTTGTGTTTTTTTTGGTGGTCAAAGGATCATTGTGGAATTAGTGGCTGTCAAATTGCTAAAATGTGAGCTGGTTTTAGTTATCTCTGAACATAAGGACGGGTGATCTTGTTTCTGGGTCTTGCATGCCACAGTTCTTTTTTTCTCATTTTGCCAAGGGCTGTATTTACCGCCGCTCTTTTGCAAGCCAACTTGTACCTGTCCTATTGCTTTGAAAGGATTGTATTATAATTTGGAAATCTAATTTTGTGATTGAATCACTGAGGAACCAAAATACAGACTTTAGCTGAAGAAACACAAGTCCGTCTGGGGGTTTCTGAAGATGCTGTTTATTTCTCCTTTTTCATTGTCTGCTTTTCTCATGTTTTTTGTTTGCCTGCCATATTTATATCAAAATCACTATTAATATGAGGATAAACTAATTAAGCCTTTTTTCAGTACTGACTGGTGTCCTGGAGTGGATTGATAATTACGGATTAGACTTTGTATAGTCTAAAAAATTTGCATTTAGAAGGGACCTGTGGGGATTTTGAACAAGCTATCACTTAGGCAATTTTCATTGAGTGAAAATGTAAAACAAATTAAATGAAGGGAGAAAGCCATCATAAAGTGGTGGGGTTTTTCTGTTTGTTTTGTTTTTGTGTTTGTTTGTTTGTTTTTTATTTAAAAGCATATACTGACTGTTTTTTCCACCTGCTACCTTTCTTAATCAAGTGTTAGCTACTGAGCAAATTCTGAAATAATATTTCCAAGAGGGACTCTGATAAGACAGCAGTGATCCTACAGAGAACCTACACAATCGTGGTACAGATATTGCTTTCACAGTATATAAAAAAATGCAGAATAAAATGTCTTTGGTCTACTGACTTCTAATTCCTCTTCTCTAACCAACATCCTTCTCAGTCTTGAAGCTACAGAAAGACAATCCTTCTTTACTAATTTTATGGTCCTTCTCAATCTTTTTAAATGTAGTCTGTCTTGGCTTTTCCCCATTAGTGAAAAATAGATCCTTCATAGTGTTCAAGGTAAACATGTATTGTGAATCACCTGTTATTTGTGGTCCACCAGTGGATGCTAAACCTTGGCATAAGCAGCCACAGTGCCTCAATGGAACAGAACTTGCTTCAGCTTTTCCTGTTAACTTTTATACCCAACATATGATACACTATTTCTGGTAAATTTAAGTTATCTGGTTTAGTGCTAAGAAATCATATGAGAAACACAATGGGGTGAACAAAATTTGTTGACAATGTCTGACTGTATGAAGTAATGAAGTGAGATTTCTGATAATCAAAGTATTTTTCAAGGTATTTAGCATAGGTATGCCAATCCTCAATGTGTTCCATGGTCTGAAACCCTTTGCCACCAGAGTAATTTAGGAACTTGCCTGTTTGTAGTAGAACAAAGCAGTGACAACTTGAATATATTTAGCTGTTTTGATGCAGAAGTTTTCTCATATGGGAGAGACTTTAGATGAGGATGTTAATAGGAAGATTGGTTTAGTAATGTGTAAAACAGTACCAGAAAGGAAACAGTCTTTCCAAAAGGGGAAAAAGTAGTGAATTTAGGCTTACTGCACTTACCAAGAAGTGACTGTGCTAATCATTCAGTGGGCATTCTCAGCTGAGGTATAACACAAACAGCCTGAATAGCAGTAGTGATGATGGTAAAAAAGTAATTGGATTGAGGAATAAAGTGAGTACCTACTCAGATAAGAAATATGTTAACAGTGAATATTGTCCCAAATAGACATCTCTTTTTAAATTTTCTCTGTCTGAATGGTTAATAAACCATCAATAATGCAATCTTTATGGACTTTCATATTTACTTGGAAAGAGATGAATTCTAGGAAGAGGTTACAGACCATCTGAGGCAGGACTACTCATGCCTTTTTTTGAGCATCTAAGCAGGCAAAATAACTGTGGATATATGGTATGTATGCTATGTTAGTAGTACTGAACCCCTTAGAAGAGTTACAGAAGATATGCTTGGTTAATTTTCCAATCTCTGTAGGAGTCCAAGTGAAATCAAACTTTCTTGAACCTATTATTATCTTTTCTCCAATAATTAATATTACAATTCTTGTCTCTTTTTTAATTTGTTTGATTTTTTTTTTGTTACATGTGTTTTAGTACTGTATAAGAAAAATACATGGTAAGAAAAAGTAAACATTGAACTTTCTTTTAGGTCTTGATTACAATATGAGTGCTCACATATAAGGGGTGTTTTGAATGTATTCTGAAGCTGTAGTAAATAGGAGTCACAGGCAATAGAATAATTTCTGCAATTAAACCCAGCACTCTCAGAGATTTAATTAGATCTAATTATAACTAATGTATTTAAATTCCCATGAAAAATAACTTAATAGGCTAAAAATCATTCCATTGTTCTTGGTTAATTACTTTTTAGTAAAAATGAGTAACTGAGGGCCCACAAAGAGGAATAGCAAACAAGTCACTGAGACTTTGTAGAATCATTAGTTTAAATCTTAGCTTGACTTTTCCACTTGAGTTCATTATTTTAGCATGTTTTGGAGATGTATCTGTGCTATTTCCTCTCAGAAAGGGAGTTTATGTACCAATCAAGGTCTGTGTTTAGCAAAGCTTTACTGATGGTATTCCTGAGAGGAGATGGGATCATATTCTACAGAGTTTTATCCATTCTCATCTTAACAAAGTCAACTAATTTGTTGAACTTTGGAACCTGCCAAAGTTATGCTTACTGTTGCCACAACAACCATACGGATCAATATGATTTTTCTGATAAAAACTGAGAAAATATTTTTCTAGAGAAAGGCTTACAGGTCTATTGGTGTAATAGATTCTTGATCATAGGGAAGACTTGTGTCATATTTGTTTAATGATATATTAAAAAAAAAAACAACACACACACCAAAAAAAAACCCAAACAAACCAAGGGGGCAGGAATTGTAATGACATTTCCATACAGTGAAAGATACTATTCTTGAGAGTTTTGCATGTATTACTTAAAACATCTTTCAACCTTTCCATACTCTAAGGAACAGATAGATATTTTTATGTGGTCTTTAGTTTCATCTGTGTTGAAGAATATTGCATTTAAGGTTTTCTTTTTGCTTTCTTTTGCTTGAGGAAATAGCTAGAAATATTGTTCTCCCTTATTCTATACATTTGCACCATAAGTGAGCCTAAGACTCAAAAAAAGATTGCTTACAGAATGATGTGCAATCTTGGTCAGGAAAAATAGAAATAAAAGGTAGCTGTGTAGTCCACTGCACATTTCTTCCTTGTAAAGTCACTTTTCACAACAGAATCGAAAACCAATACAAATCTGTTCAGAATTTTGTGTGTAGCAAGACTTTCTCAGCTGCACTTAGGCAAAAGCAAGAGTCTCAGCCTAAATATACTAATCTTCTGAGTAATGGCATATTTTTTATTAAGCCTCAGGGCCGTATTCCTAAGAACATACTTCTCTTTCTACTTTCTTTTTTTACAAAAATGAGAGGAAAAGAGACCTTGACAATATGTCAAGAAAAGATGCAAATATTACCAAGATTTTTGAGAACTAGAAAACAAAAGGGGATGAAGTTCCTCATACTTCACGCTCAAGAGGGTGCTTCATATCTTTAGGGGATGGAAACTTGGCATACAATGTTTGAAATGCTTTCAGATTGAGAGAATTATTTTCTTTGAAGACATAGAAAATTCAGACTGGCAAATTTGGAGTTAAACTAGCTCATAATGCAGATAAAATTACAATATAGTTTCTTTGGAGCAAAGAAATTGAATAGATGGTGAGAACTAGGACTCTAATTCATGCTGTGCATTCAAGTTTAAGACCTATTTTATTAAGTATAGTACAGTTCTGCAGGTGAGAATAGGAACACAGGAATTGCATCTATATTACTACAGTCATATTCTATTGAATTCTGTATGTCTGCCTCTGAACAAGAAGATATCATTTTTCAGATTAGGAAATGGGAAAGCATGTTAGTTTACTTGAGTTCCCCTTACACTCCTTCAAAAAGAAATATGAGAGTTACCCTTTACCAGGACAGCAGTAGAAAAAAAATGA
>VXAU01000825.1:1525-54697 GCA_013399695.1 Formicarius rufipectus | reverse complement strand
TTTTTTTTGTTGTTGTTGTTGTTGTTTTTTAACTGTGGAGCCACCCTTCCCTCCTTGCTGTCTATATTGAGAAGCTGATTTACATCTGTGTGCTTATCAGGGGACATTCATTACTTGAGAACATAAAAGAGCTGAGTGTCAGCTTTGCCAGATACTATTATCATATTGCACATCCTGATGAGCCAAAAGATTAATAAATAAGACAGAAAAAAAGCTAAAATCTAGTCAATGCTATTAAGATGTACAAAATAGTTTCTGTTCAGTAATGGGGAGTAAATAGGGTACCTGTTTCCTGGCTGAGCCTCTGCAATACTCTAAAAGCATCTATTGAGAACTCTTGAAACATAAAGTGTGCATTTCATTTAGTTAGAATGTGCTTTCTTTTTTTGTTTGTTTTTTTTCCTTTTAATGTTGGTATCCCACAAAAATAAATACTGTTTTCTCTGCAGAATAACGCATCTAGAAGATGTATAGCCCATCTCTGTGTGGAAGAAACCAGAAATGAGAAAGATCAACGAGATGAGCTTATTTTAAGGTGTATATTTAGAAATGGAAGTAAGGAGAAAAGCTGACTGTATTACATCACACTGCTACAAACGTGCGCATAAGGCTTTTTTTTAGTCAGCTTGTATAAAAGGAATCCTGATTATGATATTCCAAAATACAATCTAATCCACGAAGCAGAACTAGAATATTTGTGCAGTTTGTTTAGAGCTGTTTGGTGGCAGAGAGAGATTGCTAGTAGCTATTTTAGAATTGTGTATTGCCTGAACTTGTCACAGTGTGATGATAGTTGAGATTATGATCTATCAACATTGTACAAATGAAGAAATGGGTATCCATAACAGATGATTTCATCTATAATTTATCAAAAGACCAAATCTCTTCTTGCTAGGATTTTGGATCTCTGTACTGGGATTGGATTAAAGAAAAAGGAAACACATAAGGAAAAAGGAAACTCTTTTACATGCTCTTTTTCACTTTCTCCTCTTCTTTCAAAACTATATCTGTGCTTTTTCAGTCTGCTTTTATGTACATTCTAGTGAAAATTGTGGTTGTTTAGTCGTCTATGTGTTTTCTTTCAGTCTGAAATTGTAAATTGATGATGAAATTATTTTAAGCCAATTTTAAACAATTGGTATTTGGAGATGGCAAAGAAAATTGAGCTGTAATCTTAGAGGAGACAGTGGAACGTGAAGGGAATTATGCTTACATGGATTGCAAGGGGAGAGCTGACTGTGGTTGTTGCAGCAGAGGTATAGTATGTTTGCTACAGACTGCTGAAAAAGATCTAGAGAACCAAATCTAAGGTAATTCCCTTGCCTCCAAATACCATAGAACAAACACGTTTTCATGATGTTTGTTACTGTGAATTACCTGCAGATTAAAGTAGTTACTAGTAGACTGTAAAGTACTATATTTTATGAAATGCTCGCACAGAAAGCTTGTGAGCATGGCTCCTTGGAGGAAGACCTCCCAAAGGAGATTCTGGCTGCACTGAAATGGAAATAGTGGCTCATTTGGGACTCATTTCTGGAAAACTAATGTCTTTAAAGGTATTAATTAAAAGTGATGTTATTGAAGAAGCAGAAATTTGGGGAAACCTGATTTCTATATAACCATGTTCTTTCTTAATCTAGTATAGTTTCTGAATCTGTTGTACAAATCCCGTTCCATTTTTCAATTTTTTTATTTTAATTTTTTTGCTTTGATTATTTTCTAAATTATCAGCTGTCATGTTTTGTCCCCACCTTTGGCTAGCCTTGATCCAACATGCTGCTGCATGACAGGTAATGATAGCAATGTTACTCTTGTAGTAAATTACTAACCCTTTCTTTAATTTACATTTTCATGTTTCACAGTAGCTGGCAATTCTACACCACTACAGTCAGCTTCACTGCCATACTTAGTACCCTTAATAACATTTGGTGAAGTGGCTGTAAAATGTACTCTAATAGTTTATAGTATGCAGGCTACTTAAAGAAATATGATCTGCAAGAAACCTTAGTAAGGGAGTGGAAACATCATTAATGGGCATGATAGAAGGATTTCATAAGTAAAGAAAAATGTACCGATCAGCAATTCATGTTATCCAGGAAATCTAGGAATTTTGGAGAATACTGCTTCTAATTAGAAATGAAGCTGTCTTCCAGCTAAATTCATTGTTTATCATATCAAAAAGATGTGGCATTCCTTATTTTGACTTTTTTTGTTCAGGAATCTTCAGTTCAGCTGAAATTTTAAGTTTAATTTTTGATTTCAACTGTTCAAAAATGAGACATTTGTTATGTGTAATTTCAGTCAAACTCTTGTTGTATTTTGTGTGGTTTCATTGTCTAGAATGTGTGAGTCAAAACTCAAAATTATTCTTCTAAGGTTGAGGAAACTAAATCCTAATCTATTTTTTTCTTTATATTTGAATTTTTAAGTAAGTTAAGGCATTACTTTATGATAATATAATTGAGTTTTACAAAAATATTCAGAGAACTTTCTGCACTAAAAATTGTGTCAGACTTCAGACAATCCTTCAGAGAACAATTAATTTGGCAGCTTTTGTTAGGACTAATGGGATCATAAGTCAGAAGACTAAAGAAAGAAGGGAAAGTTTACAAAGAGATTGCTTCTAGAAAATGTGGAATACCAGTAAGATCTTGTATGCATTTGTGTTCTGTGTATATATGTTTTAATGCTTGCAGTTTTGCATTAAATTTGTGATCACTTGCTGATTCGTATTTTGTTAAATTTTTCTCATTTTGCTTCACATTTATCTGTGGTTGGAGGGAGTATTTTAGCATAAATAGATAATACTAGCCAAGTGTTTCTGTGATGAACTGTGAGCTCTTAAACCTATTTTCATCTAGCTTCATCTTTGACTATAGGTGCTAGAGGCAAAGCAAAAAGATGTACTTGGTCAGTGTGAGTCAGGATCAGTCCTGCTTAGGATTGCCTAAATAACTTCTACAGAAGGGAAATCACACCAGTCAGATATGCTTCAGAAACAACATCCAATTCAAAAGTAGCATTTTTATCTAATAACTTCTAATGCATTGCCCCGTATAATGTGACTTGTCTGCAATGCCTTTTCAGCTAGCTCCCAACATTTTTGGATGTCATCTGTTTCTGAGGAAGACGAGACGGACAATGAGTTGTTTTTAATATTTAGGGCTTTTTTCAATTTTTGTTTTTATAAAAAGTAATTGCTGATACAAATTTTGAAGTATTGTGGTTGTTTTCTGGGAAAATCTACTGTTATGGCTGTTTTAGCTATTCCTTCATTGTGTCCGCTTGAAGAGCAGCAAAGTGAATTCCCACAACCTTCCTGCCTTCTCATTTCAGCATATCCTGTCTTGGCATTCATCCTAATGGCAGGATTCTTAAAAACTTTGTAAGTTTTTATTTCTGTAGAAGTGTAAGTCACTGTGGTTCGATCTTAATTAAGGTATTGGAGGATTAGGCAACTTCTAAAACTGCAAAAATTGGACCAACTCAAGACCATTTATATAACAAGTGCCACTCTGGAATTGTAAGTTTGAATGATTTTTAATAGATGTACAAAATTCAGAGTGGGAACATAAACATATTCATTACCATTGAGAGACATGCATTTTTTTACTTTTTTTTTGTTTAATTAGTGACTTAAATTTTCATAGGAAACTTGTCATGGAATATTAGGGAAAGAATACTGGAAACATAAATTAGGATGACCGTGATATGTTAATAATGATGAATGAGCTGTGAAAGTGAAGCACTCTAAATCTTTATACTTAGAAGCCCTCTATCAAAAAGAATTGCATGTGCTTTGAGTGATAATGTTATCTGAGATGCCTATGGCTAAAAGTTAAGTAATTGGAACAGTTCTCTTTTCCAAGTCGTCTCTTTCATTTGACAGCACTTTGCATATGATGTTTTACCATTTTTTTTGTATACTCATTAGCATTTTTTCTCATTGAAAATTGTCTCCTTCTATTCATGTAATGCATACATGATCACCTAGTGTCTTAATCCTAGAATTCTTGTCCAGGAATTATAATCTATAAAGTACTTGTCTTTGTTACAGTCCTCTTTTGTAAGGAAAAAAAAATAAATCATTAGCAATATGTCTGGGATTTTAATACAATCTATATATTTTTCACATACGTGTTTTGTTTTTTTGTTTGTTTGTTTGTTTTTCATAAATATTTATATAACTTATGGAGAGAATTCCCTGTATATAGGGAAAGAAAAGACAAAAATGAAAGCCAAAGATCTGGTCTTAGCAGTGTGTCCTTTGTTTTTTGGGTTTCTTTTTTCCTCATAAAAATATGACAAAATACATCTCATTTACAGTAATGTCAGAACATAGACCAAACAGAAATTCTTTCTGAAAGCTGTATATTTACCATTACCCAGTTAGATCATGTCTTCTAACTTGACACTGCATTTAGTAGTGCATACCCTGCAGTCTTTCCAGGTGACATGCTCATTAAAAGTAGCAAGTGATGGATCTTTCCTTGGGTCCTTTGTCCAAACATCCTATCATAGAATCACAGAATGGTTTGGGTTGGAAAGGACCTTAAAGATCACCTAATTGAAGCTTCTTTGCTATGGGAATGAACACCTTCCACTAGACCATAAATCATAGAACGGGATGGACTGGAAGGGACCTTTTAAGATCATCTAGTACAACCCCTGTGCAACAAACCTCTTCAACTACATCAGTTTACTCAAAGGTCTGTCCAGCCTACCATTGAACTCTTCCAGAGATGGGACATCCAGGGCTTCTCTAGGCAACCTATTGCTGTGTCTCATCATGTGCAAAATGAAGATTTTATTCCTAATATTTAATGTAAATCTACCATCTTTCCATTTTAAGCCATTCCCCCTGGTTCTGTAATGATATACTCTTGTAAATAGCTCCTCTACATCCTTCTTGTAGGCTCCATTCAGGTACTGAAAAGCTGCAATTAAGTAACTTTGAAGCCTTCTCTTTTTCTTTCTTTAGTGAAGTTCATTTCATACAATTTAATTTTGCAGTTTTTAAAAAATTAGGCGGGTGTCCTCTTCTTGAGATAGGTAAGTCTTTAAAGTACTATTACTGAAAATAAGGCTTAATGCAGGTGAGTGCTATAGTTTTTAGAAAAGGAAAGTTTTGTTTTGTTTATACAAAAGATGACTAATCAAAGTCTTAAAGAATGCAAACCATTGGAAAGACTGATTAGAGAACTGATGCAGGCAAAAATAAGAGAATAAAGTTGAAAATGATCTTGTGAAGGTTTGCATTTATAGAAAATAATTTTGTAATAGTTCTAGGGAGGGCAGAAATTACAAAGTAGAGATTACTAGATTAGGATAAAACAAAAGACTTTCTTAGGCAGTCTTGAATCTGTACTTTCCTTTCATTTTCAGTATATAAATGTAACCTTCAGAACCTCAAAAAGAAAAAAAAGTAATCTTGGTAAGAAAAAATAACAAATTTACAGTTTCTGTGAGGATGAAAAAAGGGCAGGGACAACCTTTACCTCAAGGAACAAGAGATTATTATAGTAGAAGCTTTAACTGTAAATGGAAGCACTTTGACTAAATTTAAAATAGCTAATTTTAGAGTCATTGAAGTTCTTAGCATGACCAAATTTCAATTAGTCATGTTAATGCTTGTTACTAAAAATGCAACTAAGGTTTCTTAAACTTGGGAAGAAGTCTGCTTAGCTATAGTAATGGAGCTCTGCAGCTTTTGATGGGATACAAATGTCTTGTTCACATGAAGTTTTGGGAAAGTTACCTGACCCTGTGATAGATGTCATGTAAAGTCAAAGTTCTTTCTTGAAAGTGTAGGAATCCTATATAAGTCTGGAGAGCAACAAGGAACTACAGTAATAAAGCTATTCATAATGTCACCATGTATCTCTGCCCTTCAGACTAAACACTTCTAAATTCTGCTGGTTTTAATGTTCTTTCTCCCATCTCTTCCCCACCCCCGGCCAAACATTAAACTAAAATTCCATCTTGTCTTCTATTGACAGCCTCACTAACAGTCATGATTTCACCCATGAGTTACGCTGCCCTTTCTACCATGTAGCAACAGGCTTCTACCTTTCTCTTCACAGTAAATAATTAATTTTTAATCTATCCACAGACTTCCTACCCATTAGCTTTTTCTGCTGTGTCTCATTTAATTGAGACATATTCAGGGTGAAATACTGTTCAGTTTTATCTAGTCATAAATCTGTATTCTTCTTCTTATTGTTAAGGTTGTATTCCACTTTCATATTCCAGTAATATCCCTTGGATGCTTCAAATTGTGAGGGCTTGAGTTTGGTTGGTTATTTTTAAAAAATTATTTTTCTGAGATGCAGAATTCTCTTCTGGTTCAATCCAATGCTAGTTCTTGGTTTCAAAGTTTATTTCTTTCATTTTTCCAAACCATGTGAAGTAATGAGAATAATTTAATGCCTTATGTGTCCCAGTAAATTGTGTCTTTTTTATTGTTGTCAGCTTGCAAGTTCTTCAGAATATAGGGATTTTGTTTGTCACTGCTGTAATTCTACTTTAAGACGGTTTTAGTCAAGATGATAATGGACACCAATTTTCCATCACTAAATATGGACTAGAAATTTTTCTTGTAAAAAGCAATAATAGATGGTTGCAAACATGTGTAAGACACTGAGATCCATGGAAGTGAAAGCTGTTTCCGGCTTTGAAATCCAGTAGTTGCCTTAATGGGTAGATGGATATATAGAGAGAAAGCTACTGGATACACTGCCATCCAGTGCAAGTGCTTTTTCAGTGCTAGTTACAAGTTTGTGAGTGGTAAAACACAGTGCTTCTTCACCCTATTGTCATTCCTACTAGTTTTGTGGAACAAGGAACTAAATACTTTTTATACTGTTAATCCCTTTTAAGTGACTGAAAATAGCAGAATTTTATAAAGTGTGTTCCTGCTTACAGAGAAAGAGGAAAAGGTGCCAAGTGGGTAAAATGTAGAAAATATGAATAAAAATGTGTTCCTTTTTAAATAATAATATTTAAATAAAAATGAATAATAATATTTAAATAATTTTAAATAATTTATTTCACTGAGTGAAATAAATTCTCAGAATTTGTAAATATGAAATTCCAAAAGGAAAAACTGAAATGAGACTACACTAATAAATTTGAAATGGAACTCAAGTCCCATAAGCAATGTATATTGCCTCATTTAAATGATGGAGGTGTATGCTGGGGAGACATACCTTGAGCATCAGTCAATGTGTTATTCCATGTCTGTACAAACTGAAAGCAATATTTAATAGGTACTTTAAGGTTTTAGTCATTCATAGTGAAAATGGAACAAACACTTATAGTTAGGACCAATGCCATTCACATAGATGACAAACACCAAACAGATAATGGGAAGGCCTGCTAATCTTAGGTTGGGAGTGTACAGGAAGGTGTTTTGGGATATCTTTACCCCCCTCCCCATATTGGCATACATCCACTTTCTCTCACTGAATGAGACTTTATAAGGAAATAGAATAATCTTTTCTCTTACTTGGTTTAATAGTCATATTTACTGTTTCTCACACCCAATAAAGAGTTACACTGAAGGTAGATTTTTATGAATCCTTTTCAAGACAGACAGCGAGTCACTTCATGAAAGAAAATGATTTAAATTTTCTCTCTATTCCTAAAGTTACATCAGAGAATACCTTATGGAAACCCATGAAAATACTATAAAAATCCCAAATAATCTTTATTTGTCAGTTTGATATGTATGGACTACCATATATGTTATTTATCTCTGTATAGATGCCATTCACTAAAAATCCACATAAAAAGATTCCATGGTTTAGATAATTTTAAGTTTTCATCCAGTTATTCAACTCTCTTATTAGTTTATGTTGGAAGCAGTCATGGGTTCACTATAACAATATATTTCACCTGGATGATTCTATAAATAACACTGTAGATCTTAGCTAGTGGTCCTGAAGTAGATTCTCTGGATTTTTTTTTTTTAATTTTTTTTTTTTTTTTGAGTGTAAATATTTTCTGAATTGAAAAATTAGAATATTGAAGGTATGCCAGCTGTTGACCAAATGACCGACACACACCCAGCACCGTGAGGCAGCAAAGTGGCGAAAGGGCCTTTACTGAGGGACAACTCGGGCTTATCTGGGGCTCTGAGGGAAGGTTCTGAAAACTGGGCTGTGATTGGATGGGAGTGGGGACAGAGCATGTAGCTAAGCAACTGCACAGCCAATGGGACAACAGCCCCCAAAGGCGGGAACGGAGGGCCCAGAGGAAAGCAGAGTGAGGGCCGGAGGCGGGAAAGCACCATGAGGGGAGGAAGGCAACATCGCGGAAAACTGAAGGTAAAACTACAGGGAGGATAATTATGAGGGAAAAACCATGGGGGTAACGTCAACTTTCGAAGCCAAAACCCATATAATGAGCCGCAATAAACCCACAGACTACATTTCCGCTACAAGTGCCTTTAAATGGTTAAGTTTGTCCTGTCTGATCTGCTCAGCATTGCCGTCATCTTCATAAATCCACCTCTTAAAATGTCGTTCCCAGTTGTCACAACTTGACCTTTCTCCCACGAAGGTACATTTAAGATTATTCAGCAAACCTCTTGGACTTGGTCTAAGGCCAGTTAACTGGACTGCAAGTACATCTGGAAAACATATTTACAAGTAGGTTTGTACATTTGTGTACATTTTTACCTGGATAAGGTTATACCTGGCCTTTTAAAATAATTTGCAATTAGATGTTATTTATTGTTGCAAACTTTGGTGGAATATTCCTGAATAGTATTAAAGGTAATAAATTAAGTGCTATGATCTAAAGTTTCTTTAAAAATACTTAAGCAATGACCTTGCATTAATATTTGGCTCAACAGCAGAAAGAGTGAGGCTTTCAAAATGCAGTAATCTGAAGAAGTTGGTTTTAAGGTGCTTCAAGTGTTATTTTGTTGGAATAGTTTCATCATTATCATGGCTAGGCTTTGCGAACAAAGATTTGGGAGGGCTCTACCCACGCTTCCTGCAAGCACGCTCATGGCTGATAAAGCCAATTGTGAGATAGGTGAGTCCAGTTGCAAAAGACACAGCAGAAAGTTTCCGTAGATGGTACTGTCATCCACTTTATTTGAACACAGCATCCGGGCTTCTCAGAGAAATCTTATGATTGTCACTTTGCATGTGATAAGAAGGAAAAACCTGTTCCCTAAGTCTGTAAAAGTTGTAGAAGAAATTATGTGTTTGCTGTGTCATCCTTCTGCCTTATCTATCTGAAGATGTCCAAAAACTGGCATGGAAATGGGAAAAAACTTCATGCACAAAATTAATTTTGTACAAAATTTCTCACTAGTTTGTACCTTTTTTTCCTGGAAAACTTTTGGAGCAAAACTTTGAGTATCCAGTGGATATTTTTCTTAATAATATAGTAATATTTAAAACAAATACTTTGATGAAGAGACTTAATTTTCCCAATCAGTTAGGTCAGTAAAACCATTATCATGTAATATAGAAATTTTAGTTAGAAACCTTATGTGTTAACGCCCTGTTGAAATATGTGGAATGATTAATTAAAAAAATTAGGGATAGTGATTATACTAACTTCTCAAATATATCACTGCCTAATTTTCTGTAGCTTAGGCATGTTTAATTCATTTTGTGTACTTATATAATTTCAAGTGTATGATACTACTGCCATTTTTCCTAAGTAACATCAAGAATTTTACTATCCTTTATTAATTGAATTTGTAATATACTCAGTGGGAGGCTGCTCTTTTTTCTTTTTTTCTTAAGCAGTTACATTGATGTTTTGTACAGTAGTAGTCAAAATCAATTATTTTATACAGTAGTTGCAGGAATATTGTGATCGTAACTATCTTAAGCAATGCAAACTAGAATAACATCATAGAACATCACATTTATAATCATAACACCATATGGTCTTTTCAGAACTAAATGTTAAAATAATGGTAAACATCCTTCTGCTTGAAATTAAGGCTTCAGATTTGTTCATGTCCTGAAGAGTGACCTTCATCATGGGAAAGAATGAATGATACATTCTTAAAAATCAAAAGTTGGAACAACTCTGTTGTGCTTAACATAGGAACAGCCATTCATACCCTTGCAAGTCTAAGAGCAATTGCTCTCCCTCCATGCTGCTGCCAAAGGTTTGCATGCAAGACAATTATATTTGGCCAATTTAGGCTTCTGTACTGTATCAAATGTGACAGTAAAAGAGTGTATTTTTAAAGTAAGATAAGGGAAGATAGAAATGTACTAGTGAGGTGAATCCTTCAGAACTTGTGCTCTTCTGAGATTCTTTTTTGTTGGATTTTTTACTTCAGGGTTGCCCAGCCCAGGATTTCAAGCAGAGTAACTCTGACTGGTTTGTCACAGAATCCATATTTTTTCTTGCTTTGCAGAAATTACTTTTTGGTACAAAGAGAATTGTCTTTGATTTTCTTGTTGTTACAAGAGAATTTAGCATGGCCCCTGAACGTCTAAGCATTTATAACAATGCACAGCACTAGAATTTTAACAAGAATGCTAAAAAACCTACCTTTGATTTTAGGTCTGCTCTTGCGTATAATTAATATCACCCTCGAACTGCAATCCTAGTTTGTCTGTCAGTGTTGTAGAATTAGTAGGCAGATAGTGGCTAAGAAATGGCTCATGCTGGGAGCATTGATTTTTCTCTTAGTCTTACAAACTGTCAGTCCTTAAATTGGTTTGTTTTCTCATGTAAAAAATTACAAACTATATATATTTCACTTAAAACAAACCTAACTTTGAACTTCTGTAGAAAATTTCCATAGATTTGAACACCTGAAAGGCATGAAGCAAATAGAATAACTGGCTGTTTTGATTATGTTCTCCAGGACAGTATTTTACCATGGACTTTTATATCAAATTTGTGAATTTTCCATTTTCCTACTTTATATGTATTTCTAGGAACCTGCACATTCTTCTTACTGCAAGAATTAAGTAAAGGAAATAAGGGTATAACCTTTATTTTGTGCACTGAAAGAAGCTATTTCAGTTTCTACACTGTGGCATATGCTTTTTGTTGCAGTGGGACCCCAGGATCAGTATAAGCCTAACTCTGAATGAATTTCCACAATGTCTTCTTGAATCTTTTCTTTTTCTTTGGAAAAAAAAAATCCATCTGTTAATATCAATTTAGTTTTAGGAAAAAGTATTATTTTTGTGATTTTGATAGTTGTTTTCTAAATTTGAGAATGGCAATACGGTCAAAAATTTGAAATTATTAGGATCCAGTATTTTGTTCCCACTTCTAAGCCACTCATAATAGCAAATTAGTATGTATTTGTATTTGTTTGTGTCAGCTGCTGTGTAAATAGCTGTGTTCTGACCTGAGCTGAAAACTATGGCCGTGAAAACTAGTCTCAGAACAAATCTCTCTTTGTGGTAATGTATTGTAAATGAGAAACTATTATAAAATTTAAGTCTCAAATAGTAATGCTTCTGAAGACCCCGGTATCATTAGCAATCAGTAGTACTAAAATACCCAACTTATTAGAATAGTAAGGGAGTGGTGTACACTTAGAAATAGTTTTTCTTTGTAACTTATGGCACATATAATAACTGTGCACAGAAAAATAATCTCTCTTGTCCTGCCTTAGAGTTTTGTAAATTTTTTATTTACTCAAAAAAGTTTAAGTAAAGTTCTCTCTGATCACTGATGAATTAAAAGATTGACTTCCATTAAGCCCATGTCTCTAATTCTGGGCAAAATGGAATATAAAATAACCTTTATAATCTTTTCACACACTGTCCTTTCTAACCGGTTATTGCATTGTGCTTTAACTACAGAATTTAAAAAAATATACTCTGAATTAAAATGAAACTTGTTCTGTGGTTTTGGATGGCACTTTCTTTAACTGTCATTGCAGTTGGTTTCTTTACCTGTTGTCATACAGGTTGGGTTACCTTTTCTGTTGCTTGTTTCAGATTTACCTAGAACTTTTGGAAAAGGTATGAATTGCAATTGAATAAAAAAGGACTTCTTTTAACTAAAAATTAAATGAACTACATACTAAGTTTTCCAAATTATGTAAATGATACTTTGGGTACCTATCTTTGATTAATTTGTAAATTAAGTATTTTGGTGCTCTTATTAAATTCTATATATAATTTATCTAGGTTTCTTATTTTCATATACTGAATTTTAGAATGTCAGATCTTGCCAAAGATTGCCACTTCAACTTCAAAGGTAGGAGAGCAATAAATTTTCACATTGGAATTAAGATTTTTTAAAGGTAAGCACTCTCATGTTAGAACTGTAATTATGTTATTAAGAATTTTGAAGTATAGTTTATGAAAAAACTTGTTACTTGAACAAAATAGAAAACTAATTAATATAGATTATAATATTACTAAGATGGTACTTGATTTCAGCCACCTAATGTGTAATGTGTAATGAAAAAATAATCATTGTCTCTTTTTAGCTTTAAAGTATCAATTGGTACCAATTAGATCTGTCTGCAGAAAGCTTTGAAAATAGCATTTATGACTCTTAGGCGAGAATTATGTATTTTTATTTAATTTTTTTTTTAATTTTTGTTTCTGTAGAATGCATACTGTCAAATGTCTTTTGATATCTCTTGATGTACATACATAACAAACAAAAATTCAACAAGTACCCAAATAATTGTTCTTTGTGATGATGGAAAGGATTTGAGACAAGGCAATTGGTTCATCTATGACCTGCAATTCTGCTTCAGTGAGGCAGAATATATATGGAATGATTGATGGGCAATTCTCTGTCTTCTGGACTCCCACTTAAACACACACAAGTAGTTTTTGCAGTAATATTCTGACAAAAATTCAGAAATGTATCTCCTGAATAGAATCTCTGGCTACACAAACTTACTTTGCAGTTGCATTTGTTATGTATTATGTTTTCATATATGTATAGCATTTTTGCATCTGTGTGAATTCTGAGTACAGGTTTGGAACTATATGTTGTGGTTGTACAAAACCAGCTGGCAGGACTGAAGGTCCAGTGTTTTGCAAGAGACTTGTTCTAATTCTCTTGGTGTATGGACCTCTACCAGGCAGCTCAGTCATGGAGAAAGTGGCTGTGTATGAAAGTTAGGCTTGGTTTCTGCTATAGGATTATCTTTTTTGTAAGTTACAGTCTTGTTTCTGATGTTGTATGACTAGGAGGCAGAACACACCTCTGCCAGTGCCCATGGCAGGATCTAGTGTGTGAAAATGATAGCTTTGCCTGTAACTTTAATTTTTTGGTGCAGTTTACTTTCTGTATTGAGACATGTCAACAAGGAAAAGAAAATTATATTTAGTTTAAAAGCTGTTTTCTAGTTTAGTGTGTCAGTATGGATTTGGTTTATGTAAATGAGTGGATGTAGCTTTAGGCATTATAAACTCTATTCACTTGCCCAATTCAGTCATGTGGGTTACTATAACACAAATACAAATGGTTTATATTTTTAATGCATGTATTCATTGCGTTATTGGAGTTCCAGTAGGTACTGAGAATGGTGAAAGCTGAAAGCTGGTAAGAGTTCTCATGTAAACCATGGGGGTGAAGGAAGAAGAGTATGTGAACAGAGATCCTTAGAACCATGTGATCTGTGCACAAGACTTCTAGTCTCTTGAACATCCAGTGCACTGTTGGATGCTTCTGTGATTGTTTCTGCCAATATAAGATGCTTGTGTGGGTCTGTGACCTATGGTTCCTTTTTATGAGGTTTTAAAAATGATTTAGGAAGCATGTCCTGTCTGGTGATGGCGTCCTCAATGCATTTAGAAAACCAACCAAACAACTAACAGAAAAAAAAACAACACTGAAAAGATAATGAGAAATCCTGAGGTTTGTGTGTACTCAGGATATGAGTTCTGATACGTTTGGCCACTCCAAGGGAAATCAGAACTGAGTAGCAGGCTTGAAAAATATGTTGCTTTATAAAACTTTTCAGGGGAATTATTTGCTATGTACTGCTATTGACAGTAGCACTGTTTAATTAAATAAATATTTGATTCATTACTGATAGGAGTAAGTGGCATAATTTTTTTTCATGTTGAAGTGGGTTTTCAGGGGATTTTGTGGGGGTAGGTGTTTTTTATTCTGTTTGGTGGTTGGTTTGGAGGGTTTTGTAACTACCCTGTATTATCATAGGATTCAAAAGCTTTTTTATTAGAAGTGTTGCCGTGTACTTATTGCAGAGGTTAAGCTGAAGCTTTTTGATGTACTGGATCCTGAATAAGTAGTGTAATCTTCTGGTAGAAAGTTCTTAACTCCTCAAGGACTAGTGCTATTAACTGTGAGGTTTTATCCAGCCTTTAATGAAACCTGAAGAGCAGCTGGAATAGAACATTTAAGAAATATTAACTCTCTATGTTAGAGGTCTTTGTAGAAGTCTGGGAGAAGCTACAACTCTGAGCAGTTTCTTAAGCAGCTGCTTGCGTTTAAAACATAGATGTAAGGCAGCGTGTTGCCAAAAGTGTTGCCAGCTTCTGTCTTTCATCCCTGGCTGGAAGCTCTACAAAGTGGTTCCTGAGGCTTCAGTGGAAGAACTTCAAATCTATAAGGAGTTAATGAAAAAACAGAACTGAATTTTGATAACAATCTGTTCCATCATGAAGTTCCCAAAGTACTGAAGTACCAATTAATGGTATTGAGGCTCAAAGTACCGAATTAAATATGGGAGGTTGAACATAATGATGATATGTGAAACTAGTTAGAGCAGGAGTTATATGGAGTGTCTTGGAAGAGCCCTAGTGGAAAAATTAAGGATTAATGCAAACATGCAGGTTCTGGAGAATAAGTTCAGTAGGATGCACCGATGTGCACAGAAAAAGCAAACAAACAAAAAAGGCACGCTATTGATTTTATATATTTTATATTTGAATCAAGACAATACAGGGAATGCTGACATACTTGAAGTGGTAATTATTATTTTTTTGTAATTCTAATATACCTTGTAAATGTCTTCCACCAGATTTTTCTGCTGAATTAGTCACCACACTGTGAATCTCGTATCATTCTTATAAAAAACACTGGAGTTATCAGCAAATGTTGTTGTTGGCTAGACTTCACGAATGAAGATTTTGGGATAAGCCTGCCCAATGGATTTTTTAGGTGAGGCACAGTGTGCGCAGAACTGGCCCCACCCCTTTTACTCCCAAGGTTCATTTTGCCACGGCCGAGCACCCTCGGACAGCGACAGCGAGTTCCTCCAGGATTCAAACTGGCATCCTCAGAGGAGGAGCCGGCTCCACAGGGGGCAACTTACACCACTTGGCCAACACCCGCCGCCCATTTCAGATTAACATTAAAGAAAAAAACAGCAAACAGAAAAGCAATAATGTCAGGTTGTTGAGCAATCCTGGGAGCCCACGTGGGTCAGAGCACCAGAGGAAGACTTCGCCTTTTCCTCTCTGCCACCAAATGACACAAACGTGGCACTGCAGCCACGCCTGCAACATGAGCTGGGGCAGGTATCAGTAAATAATTCCTGGCACAATTGCTTCCACATAGTCAACTTTAATTTCAGCAGCATGTGTGCTTAGGTTTGAAGAATGTTCCTAGTTTGTACCCTGTATACCAATTTTAAAATTACTTAGGCTGCTGAAAGTTATTACTGATTAGTTCTGCTTTTATGATTTACCATTAAAAGCTTCATTCTCATGATTTCCTATTTACTTCTACTTGTGAACTTTCACTCTGATATAACTCAAGTGAAAAATAAATTTAATCCAGGATTTGACTTCTGAAATTCTGTATGGGATTTAATGTTCAGCTCATTGGTATTACTTGAGGTATTAACTAGAGCTGAATTCTGTAATCAAAAAACTTAACATGTGGGGTGCTAGAGAAGGACAAAGTGAAGTAAGAATTTGTGGTAAAAAAAAAATACAGTCTTCATTAGACTTTTGTAGCTTTACATTTTTATTATATAAGTTTCAGAGGTATCTTAATTTTTTTTAAGTTTTAGAGATTTTTGGCTAGTGAGGAAGAAAATGCAAACACTAATATTCCTGGGTATGATTAATGAAGGCTGTTGAATGTTGTGCAAGGAAGCAAATCTCAAGTAATCCTATTCTTACTTATGCATACTTACTTATGCTTCATACTTGCCTCAGTAACTAATGACTTATGCTAATAATCAATTTTATTACAATTTTGTGAAATTTAAGCTTTCCTTTCTGTTCCATCAGTTGTGACACCTATTTCTGTCCCTTTATTTATATACAGTTTTCCCTGAAATTTTCATCTTAGAGGAGGCTTCATATCAAGTAGTTTCGTGTAATTTGGTGTTTTCTTAGTCTAGTGCAAAATCTAGTGTCTGACACTTTTATTTCCTAATATCAAATGTAGTTTATAACATGTTTTTATTTTGTTCCCTATCTGTACTTTCTGAGAACTTCCATTTAATAAAGGAATGTAGCCTAATCAGACTGAATAAAAGAGAAGAAATTATGTTGCTGAATGCCACTTCAGTGTTCCTGATGAAAGTCTGTGTATAACAAAAATAAAATGTGACTCTTACGTTACTTTGAATAGAGAATTTAATCATTCAAACATTGCAAAGAAAGAGAATAATTCTTACACATAATCAGAATATTTCATGTTCTCTCAAGATTAGCTATTGTTAATTTATTTCTGGGGTGGCTAGAATAGCTTGTCTGTAAATGTCAATCTGACAGAAGTTTTGTTCATCAGAGTCTAAATTTGGCTTGTTTGTTCATTCTTTAGCAAATAAAGACGAAAAATAGAAAGGAAATTTGTATTCAGAAAGCAGAAGAGAAATAGGTGCTGCAAGTATGATTAGTAGTAGTGAAATCAATGGATCAACTTCTGGAATATCTTGGCTTTTCTTTTAATTACAATGTCATATGTGACACATTTGCCCTGCAGTTAGGTGCTTCAATGCAAATAGTTTTCCCACTGACCTTTAAATTCAAGGCTGGGGTTTACCTGCTGTGTTCCCTGTAGTGAGAGGGGGTGGAAGGCACTTCAGGCTGGAACCAAGGTATGGCTATTGGATAATCTGGGCTGCTTACTGCTAGGCACTGAGCTTGATGTGGGATAGTAATACATGCTACATTTCTAAATTTTTGTGGGAGTGCGGCATTTCCTGTGGACCTGCTGCTGAACATGTAGCTGTGGGAGAGCCTAAATATATTTAATTTTAATTCAATTTATAAATGATGAATTAAATCTCATCAGAATAAAATATCAGCTATTTGTTGTAACAAATTATGTGTTTATCTGATATTACACTTTAATGATTTCATGATTACTCTGACAGCTGCTTTCCCACAATTTTATCTCATTAATGTCAATGTAATCTGCTCATCTCTTTTGCTCATTTGCTCTTTAATTTTTGCAAACTTTAGGCTTTTTTGACTCAGTTCTTTCAGAATTGCCAATCTTTTAAGTCTGAATTATCAGAATTATTCAGAATCTACATCAAGGTTTTGAAGTTTCTTATATGCTGAATTGAGTTCTGGATCATGACATAACACAGGGAAAGAATCATAAAATGTCTATGGGAAAGGTTATGGAAAGTGTAGTTATAACAACATTCAATCTGACTCACATGAATCATATTTCATTTTATGAATCTCATTCTTTTATTTGATCAAGTGTATATATGTAGCTTACAATGAAGGGTATGTGGTTTTGATTAGTTTTCTATTTAGTTATTCTTCAGCCCTGAGACAAGGAGACTCCATAACAGCAGAGTAACAAATTACAGCTCCTCTGTGTTTTTTTCAGTTGCAGTATTATAATTTTGTTCTCATTGCTCAGAATCTAGGAACCTCGTATTCATTGCCTTATCAAGAAAATCACAGCATTTTAGCTTCTATTCAGATGTCTAATGTAAAATCTTTCAGAAGTTAATAGAAAGACTTTTGGATAAGCCTCTTTTTGAGTTTCATATGCTGATGCACTTTAGGATGCTTTTACTAGTAAAATGCCTCATCTAGTATGAGTTCCTTGCCCCCCAGCCCTTTTAAGCTGCAACAGTTGACACATTCCTGTTGGTGAATTACAGTGCTGCATTTTTGTGGGCTTTCTTTTGTTCTTGGAAAGTAAAATTCCAGACCTGCTAAAGAAATGTCAGTTCCCACCAAGTTGCTAGAACAACTTGGCAAGACTTTCTGATTTTAGTCATGTTGACATTGTTAATAAACCAATAGGGTCAAATTCCTTGAAAAGCCAAAACTTGCCTTGTACTCAGAGACCCAAAAGCCTTCATAATTGAATTAATACTAATAGGAGATTGATAGGTGATTCAAAATGAGTGTGTTTTCCAAAAATGTTTGAATGAGGCATAGGCACAAGACACCTTCAGTCAATGAGAGCTGCAAAAAATAAAACTGGAAACTTAAAGCGGGTGTTGAAAAGTTTTGTAGAATGAAGAAAATGAAACTTACAGCTGGAGTACTTGGAATGCAATACAGTTGGATGGAAGTCAAAAGATAGTCATGGTAGGAAGGTGTCTGTTACAAAGATTTCAGAAAGACCATTTGATAAAGTCTTAGGGAGTTGTGACCATCTGTTCTTTAGAGATTTCTAGAAAATTGTGAAAATAAGTAGCTTTAGATAGGTTTAGAAAAAAATCAAGAAAATACAGAGACTTATAAGAGCCTATGGGAACCTGTTCCAGTGTTGCAGTCACTGAGTCTCATAGCTTGCCTTTATGATGGCTTCAAAGAAGTGGGATAGTGATAGGAAAGCAACCTTATTTTTCACTTTACCTTAAATTACTTTATCCTTCTATAAAAGGTTTTAAAGAACAGAAATGTAAAGATATGAGATATGATTCAAATGGAAAACAGCGGATAAGTTTCTAAATATGAACTCAAAATCATAACCATATTGTAGTGTTTCTTACTCATTTATTCCTATATTCTGTATATCGTTTCTATACCTTTACTGTGTACAATATATTGTGCATACAGTATGTTTACTGTATGTATGTACACTGATATTTAGTACATTCAAGGACTCACTGAAACTACACCTCAGCCTTGGCCATAGTGACCACCATCAGTGGTCCACTCTGGCCTCCAGTCAGGAGATGTGGAGATACACAATCTATAATGCTGCTCTCCCCTTTGAAACTGCATGCAGAATCAGCCTGGAGGAGAAAAGACAACACAGAAAGAACCGTGCCTTGACAGTGCCACCTATGGAGACTTTCTGCTGTGCCTTTTGCAACTAGACTTGCCTATCTCGCATCAGCCTTATCAGCCATGAGCGCACTTGCAGCAAGCGTGGGTAAAACCCTTCCAAATCTTCATTCGTGAAGTCTGGCCATGATGATTTAGAACAAATTATATTTGTATTTTCCTTCAGTACTCATAAATCTGTCTTTTATTAAACATACTTGGAGGTATATTAAGGCTGCTAATCCCTTTTTTCCCTGCTATTTTGGTTTGTTACAGTGTTCTACTTCATTAGTGCAACAATTTCAGACATTCGTCACAGAATGATGTGCTGAGAGAAGCTTAGTTTCTCTGCATGGATCATATGTTGTTGCTGGACAGTAAGTGACACTTCCAGAGGGGAATGCATTCCAACTTAGAGCTGATCTATAATGTCAAGGTGCTTATCTCTTGCTGAAATAGAGAAAATAGGCTGCCAATAAATAGGCTGCCAATCTGAGAACTGATTGAAATGATTGAATTGCACTTCTGAGCTAGATGTGAATACAGTTGGTGCTGATGTGTGTGTGGGTCTGGAGTGCTTTTTGACTCTTTGTGGAGAGGGATTTTTTTTACCCTAGGGAGAGATACCAAAAATGTCTGGGTAATCATGTGGTTGTCTGCTTATCAAACATTGTGCATATTGTTCAGTATACTTACACTAGTTGATTAACACAAATCAGGAGCAGAAGTACCTTGCATTTGTGTGATGGGTAAAAGGAAAATATATAACCTTCACCTCCTAAACTCCCCTCAGAACTTTGCTTGGTGCTTCTGTGTAGATGGAGGTGCAGCTAAGTGCAATACAAAGGAACAGAAAATTCAGTAGTAATTGATGTATTTTAAACTAGATAGTTGGTGAATACTATTATTAATTTATAGGTTGTAAATTTGCCTTTTTAATTATGTATGCTGAGAAAACTGAGTATTACAAGTAGGTAAAGGAAAAGAACACTGAATGAAGAGTTGCCAGCTTTTAATTATGTAAATAAGCACCACTGTGGAAGAATTATTTAGTAAACTTTTTGCACTTAGAATTGGAAATCTATCTCTGCAATTGCATTTAGAATAAATGAAACTGGATTTGTGTAGCTTCTTTTCTGTAGATACTTGCAGTTAATGACATTGAACAGAAGTATCAATAGTCTTAAGAGTCTCTATGTAATGTGCTGTAGATCAGGGTAGTAGAACTGAAATATTATTGCCAATATTCTTCTTACAGGGGATCCCATTATAATGCACTCTATTACTTGAGAAACAGCAATTACTTATTTTTCCTGATTTTCTAATATTATATTTTTATTAAATGTTTTATTAACTTTTTATAGCTGAATATATTTTTTCACTCTCTTTCTGCTGAGCAGCCCAGTTTGATATCTAAGCTATGGCTCTTCCCAAGTGGTCTACTTTTCGTTGTGTCTCCAGCTCTCGGAACACCCTAGGTTATTTTCTTGGATGGCCTCTATTTTTGGTGGTTTGTGGGGATTTTTTTGTTTGCTTTTGGTTTAGTTTGTTTGTTTGTGGTTTTTGTTGTTTTGGTTTGGGTTTAGTTTTTTGGTTTTTGTTTGGTTGGTTTTTTTTGTTTGTTTTTTTGTTTGTTTGTTTTGTTTTTTTTACTTTGTTTTTGTTTGGAGGTTGTTTTGTTTGTTTGTTTGTTTTTTAATTATAGTTCTCATGTGAATCCTATAGCCTAGTGCCAGTCTTTCTGGCAGAGTATGTAGTGCTCTGGCACTGATTCAATGAATAAAGATTAGTGAAAAAACAGGCTAATTTATAGTCTCTTCACATCACTCTAAAAATCCATCTGAGCTTCAGCACTGCTGGTAGGTAGTAGATAGTGTATTTTTTTTTAATTAATTGGGGAAAAAGACATGGAATTACAAGCCCTGAAAAAAAGTATTATGCCAGAGGGATACATCATGAATAAAGTGCATTTAGAAGATGTACAGTAAACTGAGAATATCCTTTCCTAACCAGAGAAAGAGCTGGAAGTCAGGTGAGAGAGCATTGTCTGTCACCCTCCAGCTTGACTGAACTTTCCTTTTCTGAGTGAGAGAACTCTTGACTTTTCAAGTATAAAAGTCAAATCATGTTATGCAAAACACTACACATAAGCATATGTGTTCCCCAGCACTAAGGAGCTGGCATATATGGATAAATAATAGCCATCAACACAATAGTCAAATTCATCCCTGTGCGTAGCTCAGGGCAGGAAATTGAGTCTTTTGATTTCAAAATGGAATTGACTGTGCTTCTAGTTCTTGCAACCACGAAGAAACAAACATTCTTCACTGTCCCAAATGCTGCTCAGTTTTCAGTTTTGCTTTTGATTGTCGTTATCATTTACTCTCAAAAATTCCAAGAAATGAAATTCCAGCAAGGCTGGAGTTCTAACCTTTGCCAAGAACTGAAGTAGGAAACAGCAAAGTTTAGGAAATCTACTTAAAGAAATCCATTACAGTAACAATTTTAAATTGTTTTCTTTAGAACTCTAAACACATTAGAGGAAACTATAATAAAGAATAGAATTAGTGGCATAAAAAAAAAACAACCAAACTAAATTGGGGGAGAAAGTGTAGAGATATGGATACAGTCAACTAGAATTTTTGAAGAATTCTCTAAGTATATGGATTTAGGAGCATTTCCTGATAGGTTTTAGTCGACTTGGATTGCCACAGGTCATGCAAGGATAACTCTTGTCAGACAGAGAAACTGAAATAAATTATTATTCATAGGATGAGAAAAAAGGTTCTGATGTAGACTAAGACTATTTAGAAATGAAAAAACCTGAAGGGATATATTCAGGGTAAAATTAACTGCAGTAGTTTAGATGATTTGTGCCTTGATTCTCTACACATGCATTGATATGAAAGCACAGAAAATAAATGCAATTTAAGAATGTTTGCAAATATTTTCAGGAGTCTGTTTAGATATTGCTGTGTTCTTTAAATAGTGTGGAGCTCTTACATAAGTGGTGTGCTGGAATACGATAAAAGTAATGTCTGTGTCAGGTTGAGGTTACATTAAATGACATGAGCAATTTTTAGTTTTGTGTGGAGGGGACTTAACTTCTGGGTGCAAATTAAAAAGAATTTCCATATATATGTGTGTGTGTGTGTATCTTACACCTTTTTCCTCTTCACATTGGTCTCCTGATCACCAATTTTATACAATACTTTTAACATTTATCTCTAGAAGTCAGTGTAAAATTAAATAGTAATGACTTTACCATAAAAATAATGAATTCTATTTATTTTTTAGTGATCGTTAGTGAGTCCCTTTTTCATGTCTTTCCTCTGATAATAACTTATCCACTCTTTTAAATAGTATTATTCTGTACGCACAGGGTTTTATTTCTTTTTTTTCTCATAATATTTCTACTCATCCCACTTAACACAGTATTTTTTTACTTAAATGGCTTTTTAGGTATTTTAGAAAATTTGATAGCAGTTACAATATTTGACTTCATCATTTTACTAATGGCAATTATTTCTTTGGTCATGTTATATCAAGTCGGTTACTTTATCCTGAAGATATCTGAAACTGTAATACTTGCAGTTTTATATTAGTTAAAACATCTATTACCAAAAATTGCACAATTTCACCTTCTTTTTTAATGTAAAACTATGTAATATTAATAAAAAGAAGGAAAAAGTTGCTTTAAAAGAAACTGTAGAGGCACTCTTCAGACTACCTAAATGTTTGAGAGTTGACATTCATTTTATTGCTGTGAGGAACATGAATTTTGGAACTTATTATTTATTTATGGAGTCAGCCTAAAGAACTTAATATGGACATGGATCATTATCTACTTTAAAACAGCTGTTGCTTTAAATTTATGCAGCAAATCCTAGGCAAACAGCAGGCTGTAGAGAAACAATAATTAAGGTTTTCAACAGGGTCAAGATGACACTACACTCTCAATGTCCCTCCTAAAGCATTTCCAGCATTTTACTGGATTATTTTGATTCTTATTATTCAGTGAGCTGGCAACTTCAGAGAACCATCACTAATGATGCCTAAATTCCTTTCCTTCATTTTACTCTTAGTTCTGAATTCATGGTTATGTAAGCATGCTAAGAATAATTTCGATATGTACATTACCTTACCATTATCAAGTCTGAAGATCATCACGCTCATTTGATTTGGCAAAGTCCTCGAGAGTTGCACCACACCCAGAATATCTCAGTATTGTCTGCAAATGCAGCGTACTGCCTTCTTTCAGTCATTGATGAAGGTCTTGAATGAAACTGGTGCTACTCTTTACAATAGGCTTTGCCTTCCTCTAATAGCTGTTCAGCTCTTCTAGCTCACTTTGCTGTGGAAACTTGTTAGTACCTTTCTGAAAATCTGAATAATTTTTGCTTACTGGTTCCCCTTGGCTGTGTGCTTACTGATACCTTCCTAGCTCTTCTGAATGTCTTCAAAGCCAAGATTTCCCTCTACAGAAGGTGGGCTGGCTCTTTCCAACAGAATGTGTTTGTCAAGGTGCCCAGTGAATTTATTAGAGTCTTACATGATTGTCAGAAAGGGAAGTCAGGATCAGTAGTTTGTAGGTCCTCAAATCAATTTGTAAAGAAATTAGTCCTCTTTACAGATGGATATCGCACTGAAACCCTGAGGCTGTCCTACTGCCTCAGATTTTTGTGGTGACGTTGCAGAACTTTGCCTGCAGTTCCATCTAGTACTTTGGGGTGAATGCTGCTCAGGCCGGATGTAACATCTAACTTACCTAGTGATCTAATAGTCTGCATAGGCACTGTTAAACTGTAAAATATCTCTTTTTTGGGGAGGGGGGGAGATGATAGAAAACAGTCTGATTCACTGCTTGTCCTATTTATTTTTCAATTTACTTGATATGAGTCTGTGACCAGTTACTGAAGTTACTGATTGGTTGGGGGGGGGGAATGTGTTTTCAAAATACCAGTTGCATGCTTTCATGTTTTGACAAAGAACAGTAATTAAGAAAAATCACATAAAACTGGGGATATAACTTTATTTGAAGGTTATTTGTGTTACCAAAATATGGGATATTGTTGTGTGTACCTTGGTATAGTGGGTGGGAAAGTTGCAGGAAAAATGCTAGCAACAGATGAAAACCCTAATCTTAAATATATAAATGTAAGAGCTGGAAAATGGTATGAACTGAATTGAAAAGACTTTTATAAGAGTGTATCCTTTGAATCATGATAGTCTCTTTTTTTTTTCCTCCACCAAAATTTGCCTGTGTTAGGACTATGTGTGCTTTGTTATCTTTCAGGCTGTTGATTAAACATCATTTATCTGAAAGCCATTCCACATGAGACTGGTTAGGATAAAATGTGTGTGATTCTGCACAAATACTAACCAGCTTTGAATATGCTGGAGTTGGGTTTTCTATTCACTGTTTTATCATAAAAAAAGAATTCTTCTATAGTAAATGATGCTCCTACTTTATTAATCTTTTCAGCATTGTTAAACTCACCTTTGTTAGATGGACAACACAGGTTAAGTTGATTAAATAAGTTATTTTGAGTGGTGCTTCAGTACTGAGTAGCTTCAAATCAAACTACTGCTCAGGGAATAGTTTTGGTCATATTTCACATTTTAAGGTTGGAGATGGACCTGTGTACTTTCCTCTTGGCTGAATGTGTTGGTCTACATGTAGCTTTCTGCCTTTATTTCATCAATAAAAGGTTTGCATGTTAAAATAAATTATTTTAGTGTATGCGTGTGTGTTCTGTTTCTAATTCATCTAGTGATTTTAAATGAGTATTGGCTATTTGGAAAGTAGAAGGAAATTACTGATACTTTAATAGAATTTCAGTGATTTTAGGTAAAATTTGAACTGCAGATGTTACGTTTCAAACTTTGTTTCCTTAAAGTAGTTGTTTAATCAAGGAAAAAAGTGCAGATAATGTGATTTTTTCATTGTAGTGATTAATTAATTTTAATTCTTTTTGGCATTTAAGTTTCAAAGCTTTTAAAGATTAGTGGTTAGTAATTAGATAGTGGTAATGTTGGAATTAATAATTGCAAAATTATAGTTGTGTAATGAAGAGGATTTTAATCTTTGATAACTTTCAGAAGCTCTTTGGATAAATGTGGTTCTTTGATATATTTTAAAGCTTGTCATGTAAGCGTAATGTTTAAGGGGATACCCTGCACACAAGCTGTGGTTCTGCCCATGGCAAGCTTGTGATTTTGTGAGAAGTAATATGTCCCTGTTTAAACTGTTAATATGTTGATATATGTGTTAGCTAACCAGACCCTCCCATTGACAAATACAGTTGTGTAGGACAGTATACATCTCTGAAGTAGAAAACCAGAGCCATGTGCTGGTTTTTTTGGTTTTTTTTTGTTTTGTTTTTTTTTAAATAATTATGATATTAGGGAGAAAATAAGTACAGGGCATTGTGGGGGGGAAATACTTCTAAATACTGCTTCATATTTCTCTTTGGAGCTGCAGGTTGTACAAAAGACAAGGTGGGAGATAAAAATTAATTACTACCCTTATATGCAGCACCTGGTGTATATCATCATAAAATCTTGTACATCTGTCTGAAATATTATGAGAATGAAAATAGAGCATAAATTAAAAGACTTTGTCATAGCTAATAACAGGTAATTTGGCTGTCAAATGTAAACCAACACAATAATTCAAGCAAGGAAATAGTAATATGGATAGAAAGGAATGCATTACTTTTCAAATGTCTCGGAAGTTTTCTTGAGGACACTTAAATGGGAAGAAGAAACATTTGGAAAGCATTAAATACTGCATAACAGGAAAATGAATACAGCACTTCCTAAAAGTACTACTTGAAATTCTGAAGTTCCTTAATCACATCATCATATAAAAAACAATCTCATTCTGGATAAGGTTTTAGTTGAAAATAAGTATCTATTTCCTAATCAACTTTATTAGGTTTTTAAGTTATTATTAAACAAAAACAAAGAGAAAAAACCCCATGGCATCAACAATCTGTATGGCTGAGAGCAATTCTGCATCCGTTAGTGCCTTCAGGCACTAGGTCCCTATTTATAGATTTATTGAAGAAAATTACTTCACAATGCAGTTTAATTTAACAAACTTCCTGCTTTTGAATCTTCCAAAGTTGAAATGCAGATGTTAAATTTCAAACTTTGTTTCCTTAAAGAAGTTGTTCAATGAGGAAAGCTACTCTGAATGTTCCAAAATGATTTTCTGAATATGGGAGAGCTTCTTGCACTGAACTTTAAAGGGCTGATTGTGCTGCTGTTGAAGGGTCTGCCCAAAGAGCAAAAAGCTGTCTGCAGATTTCTCTATTGTTGTCTGTATTCTATGTTCCCTATTATTGCAACAGCACGTACAGAATTAATGTCAAATTCCCGTATATATAATTTTTTCTTTCCCCCCTCCCCCCACTTCCTCCTGCTTTCACATTTTTCAGACAATGTAAAGCACTCTTCTTTCCTTGTCATAAAGGAGTTACCAAAATCTCTGTAGACTAAAATATTGCCTGAACAAGATAAGTTTAATGTATTGCTTTTAAAAAACTTTGTCTGCTACTATTAAAGTTTCTGTCCATTTTTTTCTGCCATGTTTTGGTGTTGTATCTTTTAATATGAAAGAGTAGAGAATTTAAAATTAAAATTATCATAATGCTATTGTGCTTTTTTTCAATTAAAAATTCATTCTGACATACTATGTATTTTGGAAACTGATCAAGTAATAATGGGATTGATTTAGCAGAGATTTTATCAGGTTTTATCTCTCCATAGGATGGTAAATATATTCTCTGGTGAGTCATCTCTGGTAAAAGAAACAGATAGCTTTATTTAATTACTTGTGCTTGTTTCTGAAACACCTTTTGTTGGTGTTTTTTGTTTGTTTGTTTTGGTTTAATTTTTTGTTTGGTTTGTTTGTTTCAATTAAATAGGATTTATTAGAGCATGTACATGTACTTTGGAGGGGCTTGATCACTAAATTAGGAAGTTTCAATGCAAAATCAGATTTTTTGAAATAAACAGAGATGCTGATGTCTCTGAAGTAGGGAGATTGGATTTTAATTTCTATAACATTTTAAACTATATTCATGGTTGGCAGGCCTTATTAGGGTTAGATATATCCCAAATCAAATGTGACAACTAATTAATTAGTTTTGGGCTCATTGTTCTCTCTTATTCCTCTCCTTGCTTCCTTGTTTTTACTGCTTCCTTGTTTTTCTAAAAATAACTGGAAATTTTTGTCCAAATTTTGTCCAATGATCAGAACAATTATATGAGAAGGAAAGGAGTGGGCATGATGTGTTTAGGAGCTTTAGGATCCTCCTGTCCTCCTGCTGGTAATATGTATTGAGACTGATCTTGTGCTTGCCTTAATTATTCCTGGATCAGCAGGATATATTAGCTTTACCTGACAGTCGTTGCATCAAAATTGAATTGTGGAGAATTGGGGCTTTTATCAATGTAAAGCCATACTTTCAGATGGCAAATTTTAAAAAAAATATTTTAAGATCACATGTACTAAAAGACAAAGCTAAATACTTCTTGCAACACTGTGGTGATATTTTAAGGTGATAGAGCACTTAACTGTTGTATCAAAATATTGATAATATGTGTAATTTTCAAACAGAAACAACTCATTTGTTCTAAGCTCAGAAATGCCTACAAGAAGCAGTTTTTGAATAGTGTAGGATTATGATTTTTCAATACAATACTGCTGTAGTCTTGATTTTGAGACATACTTGTGTCAGTTTAGAGTTTGTATGAAGAGAAAAATCCACAAGTTGTCAGCTAATTAACCTGAGAATTTTTTATTTTAATGTGCTTTTTCTTTAAACCAACTGATCACATGAAAACTGAGTTTTATACTTGTTACAGCTGTGATATATCTTAACAGCTCCCTTGTGAATACATCTATTCATTATATTGGCTTCCTGGATCACGAATACACTATGAATACCTGCAAAAGCTATATTTTGTAGTGAAATACTGCTATTAGAGTCTTCTGAATATATACCATATTTATGCTTCCTATATGTTTTATACAGACAGATATATAAAAGTGTACTTTACCGAGATGTACTGACACACAGAAAGAAACATGTAAAACTTCAATGGCACAAAAACAGGTCAAAAACAATTGTCAGCATGGCAGAAGCACACTATTGGCTGGAGAGAATGACACCAGAGCACTACTGAATATTGATTTTTAGGTTGAGGCATCTCTTCTTAGTCTGTAACTCTTGCATAGAAGCAGCTTGCTTCTTTTCTTATCTATTAGTGTTTCCTGTTTGTCTTAAATTAAGCTCCTCGGTATGCTGCTTTTATGTACCTTTCCCCCTCTTTTCTCTTGCTTTTTTGTCAGTGTTGTAACTTTTAGAGCATGCATAAGTCATTTGATGGCACAATAACAGAAATACAGCTAAAGAGTAATTTACTCTGTTTTACACTGTTGAGTGTAGAAAATACATAGTTAAGGGTTTCCCTGAGTGTGATGTTATTGGTAGAATTAGGCAGTTTGGCAGAAACTAATTGTGGTTTCTCGCTTTCCTGCACGGAAACATTTTTTTCTTTTCTTTCAATCTTTCATTTGGATTGACAAGGAATGCAAAAGTGGCACGCAAGGATTGTATCCATAGCAATGTCTGGCCATTTAATTTCAATCTCTTAATTGTTCTTTCTGCTTTATGCCACTGAAACTTGCAACTCGAATGACTAAGTGAAATACGCCATTTGTCTGGGCTCTACGCTGGCTTGTTGCTTTCAGTGTTAACCAAGTTTGTGTGCATATTTAGGTAAATATCCTCAATACCCATTGGCATTTACATTCTTTTCCCACCGGTTTTGAATTAACTTTTTTAGAAAAGGGTCAGGACATAAAGATCTTTGTTTAAATGAAATAATGATACATCTCTCTTCCTTCTTCTTCTCCCAGCTCAATATACTGTGCATGACACCATACGGTCTGGAATATCCCTTGTTCAATTGGGATCGGCTGTCCTGGCTGTTTCCCTTCCAAACTCCTTGTGCACCCCCAGCCTACTAGCTAGTGGGGTGCTACAAAAAGCAGAAAAGACCTTGGCTCTGTATAAGCACTGCTCAGCAATAAGACAAAAAATATCCCTCTGTTATCAATGTTTTTTCCAGTGCGAATCCAAACCACAGCCCACACCAACTATTATCGAGAAAATTACTCCAGCCAAAACCAGCCAAGGAATGAAGAGGCAAATGAAAAATTTTTATATTCAATAGATGAAATATCTTCCCATACAGAGGCTCAGGGGAATATAGCAGTTTCAATTTTTTGGTCTGTCTGAAATTTAAAAGCCTGTATGATCAAATGAGATGCTTCATACATAAACAAGAAGATCAATCTAAGCTCTCTGAGGAAAACTTAATATGAATGATAGTGGTTACTCTGATTTTTTTGTTGGTATGTTTGCTTCATTGATTTATCTACTATAAATGTTTGATTTCAGTCTAGTTTTATGAAAGTGGGACTAGCATAACATAGCGTGCATAGATTTTATTTAATTCAGCAGGCCAATAACATCATTAAAATTTTGGGTTGAAATATTTATTGACTACAAAAGCCTGGCCTATTGCTCTAAACTAAGCAGTAAGTCTGTCCTTGAAGTTAAAAATTACTGCATTCATACAGGTAATACATTAATCAGTTCAGAAAATTACCCATATATGATATAATAACTACTACACTGAAAATTAGTTTTGCAAAGCATTTAGAAGCACTAGTTTAAATGTTTTATGAAACTAAGTTTGCATATTCTTCTTAGAACAATTTTTAATTCTTAGGTTGTTATTTTCCATTTTGCCTTTCAGTACAAAGTCAATCTTGGAAACAGAATTGAAAACAATATGTGAAGTGTTTACATTCAAGCTCCTTTTCCTCTGTTAATAAATCCTTTGTGAAAGGATCCTGATTTGTTCACTAACTTCTGTTAAGCAACCCCACTTAAATAAATATTTAGTTGTTGCTGCATACTTTCATGGCCTACTCCACTGTGTGTCATCAAAATCTTAGTATATATGTTAGCTAATTCCTGATATGTGTATGTCCTATGCTTGTTTTGTACTTCCTCAGACTATTCTTTTAACTATTTAACTAGGTAACTATTCTTTTATCTGATTTCATAGGAAACACTTTTCCTGATCTCTCACGAGTTATAAACTGACAACAAAAACAAAACCAGGAATTCAGAATCACTGAATTATACTGTCCTGATTACTCATGTTAAAGCTTACTGTTGTGTAAGATTGCACAAGAGTTTCATGGTCACCAAACAAATTCCTTTCTCCAATAATTTATTTATGTCATGTATTAAAAAAATTCCAACCAAAATTAAGGCTTCTAGAAAATATTTTCTTATTTATTAGTCAGTGAGATTTTTCTTTCCATCTTCTTTTCTGTATTTATATTGTACTAATCTTTAAAATTCTCTGTTCTAAATTTTAAAAACACATTCTTTGTATTTATTGATTCCAAAACCTATGACACCATTTTAATTTTTTCTTGAGGTAGTGTGAGTTTCCTGAATCTAGTGGGGATGCTGATTCTCTAGTTGCGTGTAATTCTGCTTGACAAAATGTGGATTATGGCTCCAGAAAATCTGTAATTTAAAATCTAAATTCTAGAAGAGGTGAATAAAGAAGTAAATGGACTTTAAATTTGATCATTGTTTATTTGAAGAGCTGCGAGTCTGAAAAATAAAAAAAGCAAATTTAATAATAATTTTGGAAATTAAGGAGAAAGAGATGATTTTCAGAAACAGTGCTATTTTAAGTCATGTTGCATGAGATTATGCTACAGGCCCCAAAATGGCAGTCATAATCCAACAGCAAATTACAGAGTTACCAATTATTATAATAAGATTTCTCATGTAAACATCCAATCCTTAATATTTAAGAGAAATAGTAATGAGAGATTTTTGTATTTCTGCAGCTGCTAAGTACTTTTCAAGTGTCCAAGAAAACAGTTCTCCTAGTGACACAGGTATATATGGGCTTGTCACAGGTTTCTGTGGCTGGATATTGGTGGAAAGTGGGGCTATCCAGGGTGGCTTCTGCTAGAAGCTGCTAGAAGCTTCCCTTGTCCTGTGGCGCCAATGACAGCCAGATCCACGAGGGACTTCCTGCCTGATGGCCAAAGTTGAGCCAATTAAGAATCACAGTCACACCTCCGTGATAACATATTTAAGAATTTAGGAGTGTTGTGCAGTTGAAAAATTCTGGCCATGGAGGAGGAGGGATCCCATACTGGAGCAGGGGAGGAAGGACTCAAAGCTATGCCCTCCCTGCAGTCCATGGAGGAGCATTGGGGTGCAGAGACTCCCCTTCAGCCCATGCAGGAGCAGGTGGATTCCTGAAGGAGGCTGTTTATCCTGTGGGAGGTCCAGGATGGAGCAAGATCCTGGAAGAGACTTGCTGCCGTGACTCATGGAGAAGGAGACCCATGCTGGAAAAGGCTTTTCCCCCCCTAGAAGTGGTGCTCAGAGGGTGGACTCAACATTGGAAAAGTCTACTGAGGACTGTCTCCTGTGGGAGGAACCCCACCGAAGCAGGGGAAGGACTCAGAGCTGTGGCCCACCTGAAGCCCGAGGTGTAGTCTGTGGTGGAGCAGCTGTCCCCCTACAGCCCACAGAGGACCATTGGGGTGCAGAGACCCGACTGTACCCCGTGGAGTGACCCACAGGACAGCACATTGAGAAGAACTGCTGTCTGAGGCGTGAATTCACATTAGCAATGGCAGAAAAAACAACTGCAAACTCCCCATTCCCTGCTCCCTCTTATTGCTGGAAAGAAGGAGGAGTGTGGGGGAAAGGTATTTTCAAGACTGATTTAAATGATAAGATGACAAGATAAGAACTTTTTAGTTCTTGTTAGTATAAATTTAAGTGTTTTAGCCACTCTGAGTTTGTTTTGCTGTTATCTCTCAGCTTTTTTTTTTTTTTTCCCTTTTCTCCTTTTCCTTTCCCTCTGGGAAAGGGGAGTGCTGGAGGTTTGGGTGGACATCGGGTGAAAACTGACACAGGGCTGGAGGTATATTGTGTTGCTGAGGATCTTTGCTGACTGGAAATTTCATTAATTTCCCGGATTTTGCTCAGTAGGAGTTGCTTTTGACAGTCATTGGGAGTTTCTAGGGTATGCAAAGGTGTTTTCTGCTGATGTACTTGCTGCCTTCCCAAAATACAAAGAAAATTAACTTACTTCTGCCAATTTTAACAGTGAATGTTTGGCTCCTCTCCCAGTCCTTTGTTTACTGCAAAATTTGTTGCTTCTTGAGCCATGGCTCTGTCCCTTTTCCTGTTTCTTTTTCTTTTAGTTGGTTGTGGGGTTTTTTGTTCGTTTGTTTTTGTTTGGAGTTTTTGTTTGTTTGTTGGTTGGTTTTTTTGTGTGTGCTTTTCTTTTTTTCTTTACATACATTTTTCCTTTGTATAACCATCATGACACTTTTTCTCACAGCTCATTAAGTAGGCTTTTCCCCCTTACCCATGAATATTTAGATAGTTATAAATTTCAGTCTGAGTCACTTGTAAGGTTAAAATGGACTTCTGGAGGACATCTGCTCACTTTTCTGTATTTTTTTATCTGTCTCCACACTAGCATCTTCAAAAAACTGTATTTTCCAGTCTTTCTCTCCCAAGTCATTTGTCTATCAGTCTCTCTTTGCTGTACTTAATCTCCCTTGAACACCCTGTTCATAAGAATCAGCCTGAGTAATGACATCAGAGTAAAGAGTCTCTAACAAATCAAGTGTTTGATGTTTGTGAGTTTTGCATTTTGCTGACCCCAGCTCCGTGCAGGGACAGACAGCTGCACACTGTCTATTGATAAAGCTGGCTCAGTAGATTTCCAGTGAAGAGCAGTTATTTTTTCTTCTGTTCTTCTGACAGTGCTTATGTGTAACTTAGAAGATAAAGTGGTGTAGGCACTGGCTCCTCCTTCAGTCTCTTCTTAGAATAAAAATAAGTCTTCATTTCAATCATTTGTCTCTCCATCAGACTTTATTGAATATTTTTTATTTTCACAGCAGGGAGAACACATTTTATGTGGGGTGAGTTTCATTTAATTTTCATAAGTCATTTGAGGAAAGTCAGGAAAAACCTCCACTATCAAAAGATTTGGCCCAGTTCCCTCTAGTGAAGAACTGAAGGTATCTGAATGCAGTAAAGATGAGATATAGATGACCACCTGAGTCTCTCTAGATTTCCTGTAATACATGAAAAAAATGGAGGTTTTAACCCCAGAAATTATTTAATTTATATTGTTTAACCCACAATGTGGTACCATCACATTTTAAGTGATTACTTTAAAAAAAAAAAAAAAAGACAAAAAACCATTATCTCAGTACTGCCAACCTAGCTAGTTAATGTGGAAGAAATGTATCACTGCATGTTAAATGTCTTTATTTTATTAGTAAATGCTTGGAAAGAGCTTCCGTGTGGTTGCGCTTCCTTCTTCAGTGCTTAGTATCCTGCTAAATCTGAACAGATTGACTGTTTGGCAATGAATGTACTTCTGCATGCATTTTTCTGGAAGAAACTATAGAAGCAGAAATGCAATGGCAAAAATGAAATTATGGAGATGATTCTAAAAATAAAATAAAGTGTGTGATTTCATTTTTTATGAGAAATAGTGCCAAGATGATTCAGGAGTTTATATCTCCTTTTCCTAATAAATTTTATGCCTGTAATATTATTAACCACATTTCAAATAGATTTTGAAAATAATGTTAAAATTGTTTTCATCTTGACATCTTCAGTGATTCAGGAGCTTACAACCATACCTGCTCTGTTTCTTTCCAAAATATCAACTAAAGTCTGAAGAAAATCAAAGTTCTTGTGCACATTAAAACATAGAACTGAATTGTTCAGTTATGAAATATAGTTTAGGAAGTGCAGCAAACAGTAATTTCAAATTTCATGTAGTAAAAAATCAGTTGTTATTCCACTGTTGTATTTTTAATGCGGTTTTTAGGTCATTGAGAAAGATTATTCTGAAGGTTACTTTCACATGAAAATTGCACTTCATGATCAGCATCTCTTTATACTGGAGTTTTTCATGTGAGATGTCATTGGTCATGTGGGTGCTAGAAAGATGAGGAGACTTTTGTTACAGTATTAAGAAGTTGTTTATAAAGAGGGAGGCACACATACTGGCCATCACTGTAAAGCAACATTTATAGATTATAAGACTGTTAATGAGAGAGAATAGTTGCATTCATTAGTAACAAAGAAGAAAAGGGATGAAATGATGAAGACAATAAGGGAAACAAATTAGAGTCTTGCTCCAATATATTATATTAATTTAAAAGTGTAAAGCAATGGAGGTGTAATTTCATCTTAGACTCCTTGTGTCTGAGCTAAAAATTTAGGTATTGTCCATTGCTTTATGGTATTGTTTAATATTATAGATTAATAACTAAAATCTGTATTCTTGGATTATTTTAAATATTGAGTTGTTCATGATTGTTATTTCAGCACAATGGTGGTGCCCAAAATGTTAATATTTATCCCATAGTAAAACACCTCTGTTGTTGGAATTTAAAAATGTTATTCTTTTAGATTGGAGCAGGACACCATATTGGTAGGTGTTACAAAATTAGACAGTACTATGTATATATTGTGTATATACATATTACCTATATATGTATTTTTAAATCTAATTCTGTCAGTGTGATCTTTTTCCATTAATGTAAATTCTGTTCTCTTCTGCCTCTACTCTTATATTTTTAGAGCTGTGGATAGCAGTAAGATTTGATTCATGCTTGTGTTCCTGTAACATCAAGACTTTAGTTTGCCTGTTGATATCATTATGATTGCTATTGATTAAGAAATAGTCTGAAATTATGGGGGATCTATTATTATTAAATGAGGACACTAAATTCACATTAAGATTAATCTGGTGGATTAAAGACCACTTTAATTTGCCTACTTGCATTACTGAAGAAGCTCAACAAATACAAGCCAAACCCAAAATGTAATCATTCTCTTTTCACATAATACTCCTTTTCTTGTATCATAGTGCTTACTCAGTGTGACTTGTTCTGTACTCTTTGATATCTAAAAATATTTGACCCTTGTATTTTTAATTTCAATTTACAGGGTTGTATGTGGCCAGAAGAGCTGTTCTTGTGGCCTTAGATCTATGTGTATTTGTTTTCTAGCCCTATAGCAGAGTTTCACTACACATCTATGCAAATAAGAGAAAAAGGAACAGTAGTTCAAAACTTAATTTTCATTTTTGCTGGAAATTTGGTTTATATTTTCTATCTTTTTCCTTTTCTTTTATTGTGCAATACACAGTTATCCGACAACATGAATTCTAGACTTCAAAATACAGGTAGGAATTAACTTGTGAAAGAGGATAATTCCTCTCATAGTTCAAGTGTTCATTCCACCTCTGTCTTTCAATCCAGCTGACTTTGATGAATCTGCAACTCTTAAAATTTCTGTCCTAACTCTTGAGGATTATACTTTTGCCACCACCTACTAAAACTGATTTAATGAAATGTACCTCCCACAAAGGAAACTAGTGCCAGTTTTTGTGAAGCTCCTGAAATACTGGTCCTGCCATCTTCCACTGATGTAGTTACCTGATGGAATATACTTAGCAAAGACATTCTTGATCTTATCTTCTGAATGTCCTTAAGAGAAGGAGCTGAACAGATGTAAAGTACTGATCCTAATGCTTGTGGAAATGCCATGCTTTACTGAGATATGTAGAGCAACAGAATGAGGGCCCACCATGATTAATAGAAATGTGGTGGTGTTGTTTGTTTTTTTGTTTGTTTGTTTGTGGTTTTGTTTGTTTTTTTGTTTTGTTGTGGGGTTTTTTTGTTTGTTTGGTTTGGGTTTTTTCTTTTTTTTTTTTTTTTTGACTGAGATCCAGTGATTTACTACAGTTTTCCTGACTTTGTTGCTATTTTAATAAACTTTTAGAATTTATTCAGTAAAACAAGTTTTATCCCTTTATCTAGTAGCAGGACTATATGAGATAAAGTACAGAGAACTATCACAGATGCTAGGGCAGTATGCTGCTGTAACTTTCAGCAGTCTACTCATCAACTGTTTGTCTCCTTAGGTATCTGCTTTTCTCTAAGACAACTGAGCTATACTGAACCTTGTGTTGCTGTTACTAAACTTCTGTTATCCTACATGGTTTGATTAAGATTATCGTTAGAATATAGTATGTAGGCAGTGCAGATAGATAAAACATCTCAAAAGTTATTCTCAAACACCACATGAAAGTTTAGATTATTAGAAAGCTAATTAAAGTGAAAGAACGAGTAAGCTTTTGAAATCCAAGCTTCTTTTAAAAATACGCTGAAAATATACTGAAATTGTTATGGTTGGTTATTGAAAATGTAATTTAAAAAGGCATGTTACTAGGAAGCCTGAGCTGAATTTGAATTCAACTTCCTTAAGAATAGTGTAGCACATTATTATTTAGAAACATTTCAAGTCACAGAACAGTGGGAAAAATATGATTCTATTCATTACATGATTATTTGTTCTTGTTAACATGCTGTGAACATCATTGTGCAGTGAACATTACAATTAAGTATGTTAAACACAACAGTCATAAATGCTCACACTGAGTAATAATGATAATAGTATCAGGTCACTGATGCCCATTTTTGTGAAGTGATAACTTTATTGAAGAACAATATTCAAGATGCAAACATTTATTGTCCTTTTATAGACAATTGTTTCAATAACTGTTTAGTGAGCACTGGCATCATAGGGAGAAAATTGTGTACCTCAGCTGTTATCCTGCCTGTAGCTGTAATGAAGTCTCTGTAGTAATCTAATTGTATTGACTTAACAAAAAATTGGAATTCTAATTGACAACATAAAGCCAAGTAAATTCTCAGTAAAAACATATGATGACTTAAACCTTGTTGACACCAATGACAAGACTGTACTTTATGGCCAAGAAGAAAAACAGATTCTTCTGAATTATTAAACTTCTAATCACATAAATTATGTAATCAACTGAATTTATGTACCTCTTGATAGTAAAGTTATTTGCACATTCTTTCCTTTGGACTTCCAAGGGTGCAAAGGGAATTCCAGTGTGTTCATTAGAAAAAAGTTTTGGAGCTCTGTATATAGTTCTGCCTTTGTTTCTGAAAGTCACCAGGTCAATAATCCAATCTCAGATTGGAATCCTGAAGTCTCTCCATTTTGACACCTCTGTGACCAAAAGTAGTCTGTGATAAATAAATTGTATACTTTACTGTGAGGGGGAGTTTTTGTAGTCTCCTTCCTTGGAAATACTCAAAAGTTAAGACATGGTCCTGAGCAACCTGCTCTAGGTGGCGCTGTTTGAGTTGGGGCTTGGACTAGATAAACTCTTCATACCTTATCCTGTGGTTCCATGACACACCCTAGTACAGGTCTCAGAGAAACCACACTCTTCAAATGCTTTTGAGCTACTAAAGAAGTTTCAATAGTGATGGATCCCAACTATTTTAAACAGGAAAATAAAATCTGTCAAATGCAAAATTATCCATCAGGCCAATAAGGATTTTCAGCTTTCTTTTGCATGTAGCATACAATAGAGTGATGAGGCTTCTATCATCCTGCCAACAATTTGTGGCCCAATGACTAGGTTCAATTGCTGACAAGCTTTCAGCTTGAATGACTAATACAATAAGACTTCACAAGTGTCAGGTGTAGCCCATACAAAGATGATTTCAGAGGAAGCTTCTCTCTCCATCCAATATTTAATTCTCTATGAAGGCAACTCTACTCCCCTGTCAGTCTATTCTTAGTTGATAGGAGCCCAATTGAATCTATTTTGGTTAATTTTTGAAGTATTGTAGATTAACAAACCCTTGCAGAAGGAAAGGAACAATTAATCTGCTTCAACACGTACTGGAAGTGACAGCAAGAGCTGCTTGGCATTTTAAAAGTTTTCCAAGAAAATCTATCCTTTTATTCATAAGACCTTTTCAAAACATACAACACTCTTTCTTGCCATCTTCATATTTGTTATTATAGTGAACTTCTTACTGATTTCATCTGAGCTTTTGATTTTATAGCCAAGGTTGGGGTGTAACATACTAAGTATTTGTGTATTTGCTGCATAAGAAATGTTATGGTTCATACAGTATTTCTGGCTCTGTATGGTGCATTTTTCACTATATATGGTAGGCTTTCAGTTAAAATCTATAAAGAAAACAGTAAAATTGTTTTCAGCTCTAAGTTTGATACCACACACTGTATAGAGAGTGAGCAAAATTAATGACCTTGCTTTAGTGTCATACAAAAAGAGAGCTGTCCACTGCATGAGCTGCTGAGCAGAGGCTGTGTTACTGTCAGAGTTAGTGGAGAGAGCCAGCTGGTTATGGCAAATCATCCACATGATGTCTTGAACTATGGCTAGTTATGACCAGATTGCTTTTTGATTTTTTTTTCCTGTAAATGATGATGTGAAGAATTATCCGTACTAGCTGTAATTCTCTATCTCTTCAGCTCTACAGATCATCTGATTGTAAAATGTTCCTCACCAATCCAAATCATTACTGGGTACAGATGCTGTCATACTGTATTTTTGTATTTCAAAATTCTTTTCTGTTTTTCATTCTTTATCCTAGTTTGGATATATGTGTAGAGCCTCGCTGGAGTGTTGGGTGGTGGGACGGTCGCAGCGATATGAATTACGCTCCTAGGTTAGATTTCCAGTCCATATAGCTAGGAGAGGAGGGGGTGCTCTCCCCTGGTTCCCCCCCCCCGGCCACGTGGTGCCTGAGCCCTGGGCAAAGGACACAGAGACCACACAGCTTGGAGAGGGTGCGAGCAGAGAGAGAGTTTATTCAGGAAGCAGGGACTTTTTAGAGTCCCTTGGAGGGGGTTCAGATTCTCCAATGGGGGAAAAGGTATTGTGTGGCTTTGGGCCAACAGAGATGAGGGGATTAACATATAGGCAGGGAAAGGTTTCTGGTAGCAAGGTGGGTCATGCCCCTCAGTTCCCTGAGGGGTGGTCTTGGAGAGCCGAAAGGACTCTCTGGGAAGAGCACATGGATTTGGGGAAGTGGTACAAATGGATTCTGGGAAAGGGAAGACATGGATTCTGGGGGGAGGACATACATGGCAAAGGTAAACATACATTTTAAAGCACCAGTTCAAGGCATTATCAGTTACATTCTGCATCATTTCAAGGTATTATCAGTTATATTCTTAATCCATTCCCACAATTCTTTTAATGAATTAAGAAAATAATGCACAGAGAATCAATCAGTAATGAAAATTTCTAAAAGCAGTGTTATATTCTAGGCCACAATTACAATACCTGGGGTAACAAATATCATATTGGTTTTTTGCTTGTCTGATTCATGATGTGAGTGATAAACTGTTTCAGATTTTTGTCTGTCAAATTAGATGTTGATTTATTTGTGGGTTGGTGTTTTTTTTTAATATATCTAATACTTCTTGTGATAGTATCTTACCATAATTGAAAATGGCTTAAATGTTCTTAAAAAACAACCTGTAAGTGAATAATATTTTTCTTAAAAGTAGGAGTATGAAAGATTCATTAATAGAAAGGTCTGACAAGTGAAATATATTAACTGAAGCTAACAGAAAATCTGGGTAGGATTAGAGAATGCTGTGGGTCTCTAAGCAATCTGCATTACAGCATTTGGCCCAGGGATTGTGAAACTCTCAAGACCTTTAACTTGAGCTTCTCAGAAAGCTAAAAAGAAATTGGGAGAGAACATGAGTTAGAAAAATTCACTGTAATGACCCCAAACTGCCTCAAAAGCGGAAAACCCCCTGAAAGTAATACCAAATGAAAGGCAGTGTAATGAGACTTCAGTTTTTTTATGAGTTTGCTCATTGTCTGTAAAGGAGTTTCTTTTTCTCCTACCCTGAGCTTCCATTCCTCATATGTGTGATGATGCTGACACAGATCCTGTTTGTTTTAAAGAGCATTACTTGCAGGAGTCATAGGTTTAAGATAGGAAAAACACTGCAATCCAAGTCTCAATAACAAGATAGGAATGCCTGTTTTAGAAGAAAATTGTAGATATCCTGAGAAATAATTTATAAAATTTCTTTCTTACCTCCTATCTTCCCCTATCTCCACTGAGATACCACTTCTTATTAGAATGTCTGTTTTTCAAACATGTAAAAGGCACATCAAGCTGTTTAAAAGCACTCTGATAACTTCTGCTATTTCTTTTAAGTTTCTTTTAATCATATTTTTCCGTAGTAATTTCTTAAGGCATCTTCCTAAGATGATCCTCGGTATGTCATGAAGAAGCTACTGCATTAATTTTGGTTTTTATTCAGTCAACCCCACTTCAAGAAGATTTTTTTTACTTCCATTTCTGGAATGATATTACCACATGACACCCCACCTCTTTTATGCACCCCTACCATTTAAGATTATTTTATCTAAACGTATCTTTTGCCACGTATTTTTTTTAATTGTCAAAAAAACCTCAAAACTTGTTAACATGCTTATTTTGCATTCTTAGGTAGGATAAATGCAATCAATATAATTTTAGACTATATGTAGGAATGATACAGAACTAAAATTTCAAAATAACATTTGCTTTTCAGAAAATCAGTAAGCTGAAAGTGAAATTGCCTGCCCAGATTTTAAGAACAAATATTGGATTATTTCTCCTGTTTGACGAAAACATTTGTTAAGAATAATTCCTTTTTTTTTAATTTCTTATTTTCCAATATGGTTCTTTTTCTGTGAGGTTTTTTTCTTCTGAGATGAAAGCTGTTATCCATTAAGATGAATTTATATTTACCTAGAGAATTACTTGCAAAACATAATTATGTTTAAACAGTTTTTATACCACTTGCTTAAGTAGATCACTACCCTAACTCCAGGAATTACACCAGCAATCTCACTTCAGGATTTAGAACATTTTTTGCTTTGAAAATTTACCTCTGTAAGGGATTTTACCAAAGATTAACAAACTCAGAAATTCTGTAATTACTTTTATATGTCTAAGTTACCTGTTCCAACAGTACCATAATCTCCCTCAAATATAGATATCTTGAATGTAATAGGCTTGATTGTACTCTAAGTTTCATGTTGTGTGCTTACTCAGCTTCACCTGTGCCTAGTGAATATGCACAACCATTTTGTTATGGTTCTGCTAGAGATCAGAAAGTGTAGGTATAGCTGAAAATAAAAAAATGCAAAATACATTCATTTGCAGTTGTGGCATGACTAAGTAGTTTACAGTGTGATGATAATTTCCTTTACCTTGCTTATGAAACCCTTCAAATATTCAATGGAGCACTTCTGTGTTTTTTTTGGTTTGGTTTGGTTTGGTTGTGTTTTGGTTGGTTTTTTTTTTTGTTTTGTTTTTGTTTTTGTTTTTTTGCTTTTTTGTTGAACATCCTCAAGCATCCTAATGTCAGAAACCAAGGTAAACTTTTAAACTGTAGTTGTTTTCTTATCTTGAAATGTTATTTTTGAGAAATACACTCAGTGCTGGTAGGTCGATGTGCAGCGGCAGTGGGAGCTGCAGGCTGAGCTCTGGGTGGGGGGAGCCCGAGGCAAGAAGCCCTGACCTGTCCACCCTTTGCATAACAAAGGGCACCTGTGGCACAGCCAGGGGGCCGGACAGGCAGAGACACAGCAGGAGCCCGTGACCCCAGGCTTTCCCGTGCTTAGACTGTGAGGGTATAAAAGTACAGGTTTTCCTTTGTTCAGAGTCCTTTCTCAGAGGCACCAGTTGTTATTTTGTTGTGGCACTGTGATTAAATTATTTTAATAATTTAATATAATAGTCTGAAACTGCTATGGGAAACCTAGTCGAACTGGTAAGGAAAACCTTGGTTGACTATGTGTTGTGCATAGCTATATAGGGTCCAACTCAGATGGTGGGAGTGTGGCTGCCACATCAGACCATCAGGGTGGCTCCTGAATGGTCAGATGGAAGTTTCCTTAACATTATCACCAGTCACTTCATGTTTACAAGACCTGAATACAGGGAATATCATAAAGCTTAGACCACAGTCAGATTTTTTTAAAATGTTCATTTAAAAATAATTCCTTATCAATTAGGTCTGTCAGTCACCTACTTTAGAATGCATATTTCAATAATGTATTTTGAAAGGTCAAGGGGGTTAAATAGAAGCTCAGTCATCTAAAGTTTGTGTATATTTGCATGTTAAGTCACAAGATAATGAAAATTGTGTAAAAATACTAATTAAATCTAAAAATGTAATCATATATTGCATTTTTGTTGCAATGGCTGGCTAAATAGACATCTAGAAACTCACTACAAGGAGGACATTGATTAACCTATTCATCCATTATGTTTCTGGATTCTTAAGGAATTCAGTAACAACTTCGATGAAAAGGATGCCAGGATATGATAAGGAGGTGATCTAATATCTTAATGCCTGGTGGCAATTTCTTCTGGGAGGACTGAAAAATGTCCTTTAGGGAAATGTTGTTTGTGAAGCTTTACTACTTAAATAAACTGCTAAACATTGCATTTAATTGAAATTGCAGGCAAAGAGAAGCAATTCTGATTGAAAAGAATAAAAATTACAAAATTCCTGTTTACTAAGTTATTTAAAGCCTGCTTAATAAATTCCTTATTTCTGTTTTGATTTATGTTAGTGAGATATATATATTCTTGTAATATGAATCTGTATTCTATGACTTGTGGCTCTAATTATTGACAGAGTTAATTTATTCCATTAATATCTCATTCACTAAGAAAAATGGTAAAACCTCAAGTGTTTATCTGGATAAATATCTAGCAACACAGATGTTCACATAAACATTTCTGAGCTTCACATTTTACAAATCTTATGAAATCAGCATTTCTTTGATCCTTCAAATGGATCTAATTGGGTTTTATTTCTCATGGAATCAACTGACCCACTTTTGTGCATTTTTTACTTTCTTTTAGTCAGTAAGACTTCTTAGACAATAAAGGAAGCTTTTAAGTACAAAATGGATCATTTTAACTGGTTTTAAATTTGTTTGCACTTTGTTTGCTTTGGATATCTTTTGGTTTGTGTTTTCTTCCTCCTCCTGAGCATAAAGCCTATTAAACTAACATTTTTAAAGGGCGTATTTCAGGACAAACTCTTGCATATACATAATGAGACTGCTTTCATTTAATTTTTAAGTCATGGAGAAAAGTTAATACCTCCCAGTCTAAATACAATGTGACAGCTGAATATGAATATAAATAACTGTAAAAGAAATTTAAGGATATAAAAAATCTTAAAGGGTTTCTTATTAAATGCCATAAACATTTCTGTTCTGAAGCGTTAGTGGTAACATTCTCAGATAATCTTCATGTACTAAAATATATGGAAAACAGATCTCTCATTTACTTACTTGCATCTTTCTTTTCCAGATGACACGAGAGCAGTATATATTAGCAACACAACAGAACAGCCTTCAAAGGACTGAACATCCTCAGTTTTACCCAGTAGGGATTTATGGATGGCGAAAGAGGTGCTTATACTTCTTTGTCCTACTGCTGTTGGTTACCATGATTGTTAATTTAGCAATGACAGTATGGATTTTGAAGGTTATGAATTTCACAGTGGTAAGTATTACAGTAACTTTATGTACCCCATTTCTTAAAGTACAAACTTCTAGTTTTATATTTTTTCCTTTTACCAGGTTAGAGGAATCTTGTAATTTTTGTTGAAAAATCACTTTTTTGATATATTTAAGCTTTTATGTATATTGTGCAGTGAGTGTTTTGGTTAATCATATTTTCTAAAAATGATTCTAAATCTTGGATTTTTTTTTTTTTGTCCAGCCAAAGCTGTCATTATGTCTGCCCCAAGCATCTTTTGGTTGCTTGTCAAAACTGAATAATAATCAGTAGGAGTTTATTATGTCTGTTCTCTGTAGTATTAGGCTATTCAGGTCAGCTCATGGTGCCTTTTTTAGTTTTTGTTGTTCTTAGTATTTTTTTAGAGTTTACTGACAATTTGGACTGTGCTTCACCTTGAACTTAAGAGTAGCTGTTTTGGTGTTAATATGGGGGTAGATGGGTCCAAAAGCCACATGGTTTTCTGAGACAGTCTGGAGTCTTTAATACCAGCAAAGTGTTATCTAGTCTGTAATTCAGATGTACACTTGAAAGAACATATGAGTTCAGTGAAAACTGGTAGAAGTGCATACTAGTTGGCAGCAGAGTAGTATCTTTTTTTATATCAAAATAAAAGATAGAACTCTCCACAGTTTAAAAAATCAGTGCTTCTACTAGGATCAATGCAGTCTTTCTCTCTGGCTTTTGACCTTCAAAAGCCATATTTTGGAGTAATTAGTTATACATTTCTAATTCCTGGGGTCATAGTACATTTCTATTCTCCATTAGTTTATTGGAAATAAAAAAATTTAAAAAAACCCCACACAAACAAACCAGTCTAAAATAGATGTCTAAAATTTTCCTATATTTGTTAATGCTCTGTAATGCATTGTTTATCTGAGATTGCTGTCTGGTGAGACATATTGTGCAAATACACTGATAATTCTGTTTGCCACTAGTGGATGAATATGATGGATTAATATTTTGACAACTGTATGACTTTAATATTCATGTACTGAAGAGTTTGTGAGGGGGGGAATTTGGTTAGTTTGTTATGGAGTTTTTCGTTTGATTTTTAGCATTATGCGCTTTCAAAATAGGACATCTATATATGTTTTTTGTTTATTAATGATTGTTTAATTGCACTGGAAACATATTTAGGCGTAACTATTGACTTCTGTAAAACAGTCTGCAACTATGCCAGAAGAGAATTGAGAATGGAAATTTAAGTAGGATAAGATGATGTTTTAAAATAACAGAACTATTCTCTGTGCAGGAGATTGCATTTAAATGGAAAATTTGAAATTTGAAAGAATTGTTTCCATATCTAGGAAATGTTTGACTTTTCACATTACAAGCTATTGTAGTATTATCCAGCTTAACTCTTAGAATTTGATTATGCAACCTGTTTAAAACAAAACCAAAAAAGAAATGTGAAAATATTTTTCTTTCCTGCATGTCAAAGCTTTATTAGAAAATTAAGAAGTTATAGTGAATTGCTGAACCAATGCAGGAATCTAGTCCAGAAAACAAACATTTTTTCAGCTTTTATAAACATGGTTCCTTGATCCTGTTTGAATACATTTTGTTAGTTATACACTGAAGAATAAGAGTTTTCTTCTGCAGATTCAAGGAATTGTAGTTAATATTGGACTAATTAATATTCACACAGGAGTATGCTTTCAAAAATTGACTGCTAGAAGATTGTCATGTTAAAAGTTCAGTAACATCTTCGTGCTTATGTCTTCACATGCATATTTCAGCTTGAGTTGGAAATTTGTATCAACTCTGAAGGAATCAAATTCCTAGCAGTGGACATTTAAGAGTAAAGTAATTTATTTATGAACCTAAAGTTCATGTATTTCAAAATGCAATAGCTTGGAAATATATATTTTTTTTTCCCATGTGCATGTATATATGTATAGACAGATATAAACTAAAGCCTAAAGAGTATTTACCCAAAAGGAGAATCTAGCCATGATGAAATAATTGCTGAAATTGGACTGCTTTGACATTATTTTAAATTATTTCCCATTTTAGCATAAGCCAGTGTTGAGCTTTCTATAAAAACAATAGTAATTGCACCACTTCATGGGGTTTTGAAGAGCCAGGTCATAGTTTGTCATTGCTGGCTGACAGTTGCAACACTATTAATTTGTATTAGCTGTTGACTTTCTATTTTTAACTGTAAAGCTGCAGCCACTGGCAATTTGACATAATAAAAGCCTTTCTGAGATCACGTTCCCAATTGAAAAAGTTTTCAGAATATACTGACCTTGCGCATAAAAGTCACATTCTGAATCTGAGCTAGTTATACCGTGCTCTTTTTATATGCAGGGAGGAGAAGTAGGGATGTCTGTAAGGCCATTCATCTCATAAGACAGCAACTGAAATGAATTGTTCTTAAGGACAGATGTTGAATAGTTTATCAAAGAAGTAATAATAAAAAAATATGGTTTGTTTACAATTCTGTAAAAACAGTGCAGGCAAACTGAACAAGTCTCGTTTTATCAGATTGTGTACTATGATCAGGAAACTTAGACGAACTTTCAGGGATACAATCTCTTCTTTCAGTGTACAATGTAAAAACACCTCGAAAGGTACAAATAATTGCCATGAATATTATTATCTGATGAGCAAAACTGAAGAAAGCCACTGAATCACAGGATATGCAGAGTTGGAAGGGAAACACAAGGATCATTGAGTCCAACTTCTGGACCTGAACAGGACCATCCCCAAGAGTCACACCATGTGACTGAGAGTACCATCCAAAGGCTTCTTGAACTTTGTCATGTTTGATGCTGTGACCACTTCCCTGGGGAGCCTCTTGCAGTGCCCAACTATGCCCTGGGTGAAGAACATCTTTCTGATATCCAACTTAAAACTGCCCTGACACAACTTCAGGCCATTCCCTTAGATCTTGTCACTGGTCACCCCAGAGAAGAGATCAGTGTCTGCACCTCTTATTCCCCTCATGAGGAAGTTGTAACTGCAGTGAGGTCTGCCCTCAGTCTCCCCTTCTCCAGGCTGAACACACCAAGTGCCCTCAGCTGCTCCTCACATGGCTTCCCCTCAAGGCCTTTCACCATCTTTGCTGTCCTCCTTTGGACGCTCCCTAATGGCTTAATATCTTTCTTATATTGGAATGCCCAAAACTGCACACAATATTCCAGGTGAGGCCACTCCAGTGCAGAGCTGAGCAGGACAATCCCCTCCCTCACCCAGCTGGCGATGCTGTGCCTGATGCCCCCCAGGACAGGGTTGGCCCTCCTGGCTGCCAGGGCACTGCTGACTCAGGTTCAACTTGTCATTGACCAGGATCCCGGTCTCTTTCCCCAGCACTGCTTTCCAGCATCTAATTCCCCAGTCTGTATGAACATCCAGGGTTGTCCTATCCCAAGTGCTGAATCCGACATTTTCCCTGGTTGAGCTTCATGCGGTTGATGATTGCTTAGTCCTCTAATTTGTTGAGGTGTCTCTGCAGGGCTTCTCTGCCTTTGAGGGAGTCAACAGCTCCTCCCAGTTCTGTGTCATCAGCAGACTTGCTTAGTATCCCTTTCAGTCCTGTGTCCAAGTCATCTATGAAGATGTTGAAGATCACAGAGCCCTATGGAACCCCACTAGTCTGATGTCACCCCATTCACTGTTACCCTCTGTGCTCAACCCATGAGCCAGTTGCTCACCCACCACATAATGTGTTATCCAGCTGTGCTGGACATTTTGTGAGAGACAGGATTGAAAACTTTACTGAAATCCAAAAGAAGCCATCAGTTGGCTTCCCTTGATCACATAGATGGGTTACTTTTTGATAAAAGGAAATGAAGTTGGATATGTAGGACTTTATTCTCATGAAGGCTTGCTGGCTGTGACCAATGTCGGAGTTGTCTTTCAGGTATTTTTCAGTACTTCACAGAATAGTCTGCTCCATTATTTCACCAGGCACTGAAGTGAGATTGACAGGCCTGTAGCTTCTGGGGTCCTCCTTACCCCTTCTTGAAGATCAGGACAATTCCCGTCAGCTGGGACTCTCATCAGCTTCTGGTCAGTTGGGACCTCTCTGCATTCCCAAGACCACTCAAAAATCATGGAGAGGGATTTTGTGATGAATCCCATCAGGGCCTGCCCATAGATTTCTTAGGATCCCACTGGGATCCTTCAGCTCAAGGCACTGAGACACTCTTGGTCCATCATCCATGTTGAAGACAGAGGCAAAGAAAGTGTTAAATACCTCTACTTCGTCTCTGTCCCTGTTTGTGAGGTGACCATCTTCTTCCTGTAATGGGCCTATGTTATTCTTACCCTGCCTGTTGTCATTATTATATTTGAAAAAACTCTATTTTGTCATTCCCTCCCCCCACCCCCACATCTGACCAGTTTCAACTCTATTTGAGCTTTAGCAGAAGGAATATTAGATAGAGGAATCAGAGACATAATAACCAATTTTTGAAAGATATTCCCCCACTGGCAGTTTAGTGTTACTGTCCTTTAATGTCCAGTCAAGATCTGTTACCTCACTGTTTGTTCATCTATTTTGAAAGATATATGTGCGGCCAAGAAGGCCAATGACATCTTAGCCTGTATCAAGAACAGGGTGACCAGCATGACCTGGCACCTGACTGACCCTCTGTACTTGGCACTGATAAGGTTACACCACAAGGACTGTGTTCAGGTTTTGGCTTTGCACTTCTAAAAGGATATTGAGATGTCGGAGCATGCCCAGAGGTGGGCAATGGAAGTAGTGAAAGTTATAGAAAATGTCATATGAGGAATATGTGAGGTAGCAAGGGTTGTCTGTGTCTGGAGAAGAGGCTCAGAGCAGGCCTTATCACTCTCTACAACTACCTGAGAGGAGGTTGTAATGAGGTGGGGTTATTTTCTTCTGCCGTGTCTCATATGAAATGATGAGAAGAAATGGCCTTAAATTATGTCAGAAGAGGTCCAGATTAGATAATAGAATTTTTTTCACTGTAGAAGTGTTTAGGCACTGGAATAAGTTGCCCAGGCAGGGTGTGAAGTCACCATCTTTGAAAGTGTTCAAGGAGGGGTTGTATATGGCACTTGGGGATATGGTTTAGAGGTGATGATGATTTTACGATTCTATGAAAACATGTAAGACTTTCAGGACAAAGAAGTCCCTGAACATTTCCACTGACAGATGCATGTAACATGTAACATACCATGCTATCCTGAGTTTACATGGAAAGTAATCATTGATAAGGCTGTATTAGAGGAAGATCTCGCCTTGAACAAAATGGCCTGCCCATAACTTAACCCAGAAATAATCCTTGGGCTAAACTCATCATTGAAATAAAGCTATTTGTTTTATGTGCATCAAGTGGATCCGTTCTGTCCTGAGTGGTAAAGAAAAATAATGTGACAGCCTCTATGATATATTGCCCCCTAATTGAACCATGAAAATCTCTGAATCTCAGGGTTGAACTTCAGACTTCATCTGTTGTACTAAATGCTTTCCTGAAAAGTAAAAATTCGTGTCTTCAAGAATTAATTCAACTTTCTATATGTCTTTTAAGCCTGATTTTCAAAGAAGTCATGCAAAATATCTTGGAAAAATCAAACCAGAAACTAAAATCTGTAACTTTTCATTACTAACCAGTGTAGAAATAGCTGACTGAAAGTTTTCTGCAGTATTTCAAATTAGTTTTAAAAAAGAAATTCAAAGTATTCCTTTTCATATTGTGAAGGGACATTGTAAAATAATGTGGGGCAATCAGCATAGTCCCCCTCTTTGTAAGGGAAACATTTAATAGTGCATTTATACATTTTCTAATATGTTCACAATTGGCATTGATATTGACATTTTCTTAATATTATGTTATCCCATTGCTTATTATATCACATTGAAGTTTGGAGTTTGCTAAAGCTGACAAAATTGTAATGGTAGCAAAAATGCAAATGTGAACCCCTTTAGCTGTTAGGATCTCTTTTGGCTTGGCCTGTAACTGCCATGTATCCTCGGAAGTACAAGTACCAAATTATTTTACTGCTTTTGGTTGTACATCTGGTTTTGTGTGCCTCAAAATTCTGATTTCCCCTGAGGAATCCATGTATTAGATTTATTTTGTGACCTCCCTCTAAGAATGCAGGCACCCACTTGAGATATTTTCTCTTGCATTGTTGCAGTGACTTTTGACTACTGTCATGGCACGATTTTGTCTATATTGACATATGTTAAAGTCCACTTGCCAGTACTACCGTGGAAATTACTCTTAAGATCAGGAATGAGACAATTTGTCATCTTGGTTGAGACAGTTATTTCTCTAGGGAATTTGAACATCACTTTAGCTTCGGATACAAGCAGAGCATAAAGAGCAGTTTGAATTTAAATACTTTTTATCCTATATAATCTTGGAAAAATGAGACTTAATTAACTGTAGAAAAACATAATCTACTTATACAATTGTTTAAGCCATTTCAACCTGACTTTGCAGTGGCTTTGGAAAATTGTACTGTAGTATTCAGGTCTTGATTTCATAGGAAAAACTTCCTATAAACAATGTTTACTTTCTAGACATACATTGAGATCACAAAGAGGTGTTTGCCTGTACAAGGTCACTTCTTGTACATTTGTCTCATTGCTTTAGCTTTGCTTCATGAAGTTTCAGGACTGATTTAGAGACAGCTTGAGGGACATAGATCCAAAATTTGTACCTTTATGACATGTCAGCAGACCAGCATGCCACAGGTAGCTTGTCCCATGTTTCAAATTAAGTGTGGATGTCAACATTTTCTTCTGCCACTCACTGAAGTTAATCTGATTGTGCATTAAACCAAGACTGGTGCAACATCTTATGAGGGTCTTAACATTCCAAAAGGCCACTGAGTATGGCTATAGAATTTGCAGAAGAGGGAAGCAACAACTTAAATTCATGTGGTAGATTAGATAAAAACAAGTGTGTGTGTATATACTTATTCAACTTGTGGACTTTTATCTTCTATGAAATAATAATAATGAGTTTAAGCTGACTGAACAATGTTTACTAGACAGCGTATTCTTAATCATTCACTCCGTAAATAGGCTGGAACAAGTATCTCAGAAAATATTTGCTTTCATGAAAATTGAATTAACTTAATTTCCATTACTGAGTTTTAGATCTGTTCCCTTTCCATGTGTAGTCTACCATGACATTAGTGTTTGTAAAAAAATGAGATTTTCAAGAGAACATTATATAAATATAATTTTCAATTCTTGAAGCTTTTAGCTTGAGTAAGCTAGTTCTGACACCTAGATTTATCCAAGTGCATAGCTTGAATAGCAAATGTTTGAAGAGTGTTGTGTGCAGTCATTTTTGACAAGGGGGGAAAAGGAGAAAAAAAATTAACTTTGTAAGTTAGGGTTCAATAAAATAATAATTACCTGGAAAGAAAAGAAGATTAATGCATCAACATGTTTGTCGCAAGTAGGGCAACTAAGTCAGACCAGGTTAATTTTATAGTTCAGGCCAAGCAGTAATATTTTGTAAGTTTATTTAGCAGTGATTAGAGGGATATCAAAACACTTGGACAAACTTTAATTACTTGAAGGCACCAACAGTCTGTGTGAATAATGAAATGTGTCATGATTTCTTCTTTGTATTATTAGGATGATTTATGTGATTGTAGAGTGCAATAAAAATTACAGTCTGTGCTTGAAATCCTGCTTTTATTTGTACAAATATTCCATCTTGAAATAAATACAAGTCTGTGTAGTGGAGTAGAATGTACTCATGTAAATCTAGCCTAAATGACACTTAGTGCATCTAGGAATTATAATAAAAAATAAACAGGAAAATAAGATAGAATACATAGTGATAATTATGTGACTGAGTATTCCCTCTTCTTTCTTATAAGTCAGGATATGAGATGTGTTGTTGGAATCACAGACAGGATTAAATGGTGAATCAAATACAAGGACTTTCTTTTTTTTTTTTTAAATAAAAAATGTGAACAAGATATTTGTCTGTCCTGAAGTGAAGGAGGAAGAAAATTTTCAAGACCTGTACCCAAAAGATTCAACATGATGGGGATATCTTATTTAGGCCTGACAGTCATATTTTACTATACTGCTAGGTATAATCAAGGAATAAAAATTAAGAAATCCAATAAAAGCAGAATATCAATGATATTGTGAGAGACAATGTAGGAGTAGGAAAACCAGCACAAAATAGAAACCAATGCTATTACACAATCCTAATTGTAATATGAATTTAATTGCCTTTTCTGGAAAAGCCCGGTCCATCAGAGCTTGTCTAATGTTTCATTATTTCAGGCAATAGCAGGCATACCCTGTCTGTCACATCAGGTCCATCATGACAATAACGTAGTCATAACCATTTTACTGTGACCTTCAATTAAATAAAACAAATTGTGTAGGACCTTACATAGGATCTTGAGAGTTTTGAATTTACCAAAAAAAAAAAAACAAAAACACCACAGATACATATTTTAACATCTCTAATGAAATGTGCATCCTTATGGTGTACAGAATTTTTTTTTATTCATAGATCTTCCTTTCCTCTCACCTCATTGACATGTCTGAACAGTAGCACAGTATCAATAAATGTTTTCCCAAACAGAAATTTCTAGTTACTATGTTTACTTTTCATATTATCTTTAGAGCTCAGATTTATAAAAGCAAGGATGTGCAAGAGGGCAACAGATTTCTGTCTACTTCAACAAAAGCTAACTGGAATAAGTATAATAAAAATACAATAGGAATCAATATATATGAACTTTGACTAAATCATCTTTTTACAAACTGTGATGGCACAAATCAAAAAAAGGAAAATGAGTTCTTTTTATAGAATTAAAATCAAAATTGCTATCCTATCCTCCTCTACTCAGTAGAGATGATATTTTACTACTAAGGGTCAATAAAGGTACACGTAAGATAGATAGAAATTAAAAAATATATTCTTGGTCATCTTGAAAACATGATTCTATTTTTAAGAGATGGAACTTTTTCTTGTTTCCTTCATTGTTTTCAGGAACATGCAATTAATTTAAGTCATCTTAAATCTGGTCATGCCACATAGAAGTAACAGAGGAGACAAATATTTAAGTTAGCTTTATTGTATAAAGATGCGATTCAAAAGACACTTCTCTTTGGAATAATTTTTCTCACACCGTATGTTAAAACACAACCTCTGACATATTTATTTATTTACTAAGTTATGACAATAACTATTAAAAAAGATTTAATTTTTCCAGTAGTAAATTTAAAATAAAAATCTATGATGCAAACAATTAAGAACAAAAGAAATTTGTCTGTGGATCTGTTCTCTGGGCTGATTGATATAAACTTATGTGTATATACACATCTAAAATTTATTTCTTCCTCAAGAGATATGTAAACTGTTTACATTTGAATTTCCTGATGGTTTTCCTGTTTCTTTGCTTCTTCCATAATTAAAATGCTAACTATAAAAGGGAGAGGTGAATGAAATCACTTTGACCTAACTACTTTTA